>PVLA01005202.1:0-130449 GCA_004027455.1 Hydrochoerus hydrochaeris | reverse complement strand
CTGGTGTTTTCTATGTGTAGGAGGGGATCACACACTCTTTTCAGACTCAGCAAGGTCTTCAAGTTAGTTGTAGGGGGTTTTACTACTGTCCCTATCTAGCCACTGTACACC
Source organism: Hydrochoerus hydrochaeris (assembly GCA_004027455.1). Lineage (NCBI taxonomy): Eukaryota > Metazoa > Chordata > Mammalia > Rodentia > Hydrochaeridae > Hydrochoerus > Hydrochoerus hydrochaeris. The sequence continues at coordinate 130,338 of PVLA01005202.1, read as the reverse complement.
TCTATTTTAGGGACATACTCACCACCCTGACACATTTAATCCATTGAAATCCAAAGTTCACTGCCTGGGAGTGAAGTTCCAAGTTTTTTCACACTGACTGGACCCTGCTGACATCTTGTGATGTTCCAGGTGGGCAGGTGGGCCTAGCAGAAGCAGTCCAGGGCAGTTTTTAGCCTGAGGTAGGTTTCCACGATGTTCCTGGTGGCAGGCAGGCCCACAGGGGAGGTTCCAGACAGCTTACACCTGACACAGGCTTCTGCTATGTTCCTGGTGGCAGGGCTGGCCCACAGGGGAGGTTCCAGGCAACTTATGCCTGATGTGGGCTTCTGCTACATTCGCATTGTGGTTTTAAATCATGTAGTATGTACATCCTTTTGTTTTGAATGACCCTATTTTTTTCATTTTGTTTTATTCTTTCAAATATCTTTAAAAAGAATAAATTTTATATATATTTTAAGACAGAAGTCTAACATGGATTTATTAACACCTAATTTACTGTGTCTGTGAATCCACTAAACAATGTGTGAAACATTTTGCATAGCATGTGTGAGTATTTGAATTTTATGGAAAAGTATGTGAAACTAAATTCTAAGAGTTTTCTGGGAAACTCCATAACTCCATATTTGCATACTTCATGGACATTTTACATCTTTACTTATATGTCACTTTATGTAGTTGAATAGCCACATTATCTGTGAATGCCTTTATTGATTTTTTAAAGGTTTTTTTCCAGTTGATATTTTTGTAAACATTTGTAAGTCAATAGTTTTATGCATTTTACTATATTTCATTCTACACTTCATATGTTTTTCATTAAACATGAATATATCTAACAAAGTTTTAGTGAATACTCTTTAGCATACATAATATGGGATTTTTCTATTTTTATTGGGTTTTAAATTATTTTTAAATGTTGATTGCAGCACAATAAACTGATATAATGAGACTATAGTGAGTTGCCATTCACAGTTGGAATGATGAATCAAGAAAAGTTACAGAGTAGATGGCAGTGTAGCTCAGTGGTAGAACACATGAGCATGCACATGAGCATGGATTCTATTGCCAGCAAACAATCAGTCAGTCAAAGCACTGGGGATATAACTTACTGGTACAGTACGTGATTGTCATGTGATCCTCTGTATCTCCAAAGTTACACAATGCCCTAGATGTCCTTCCCCTATATGAACACCTGCAGCCTTCAGGGAATGTCTGAGTATTCACATCTACATTCATTTCAGGGTTCACAACTGCAGAGAGTTTAAATCAACTATAAACATAGCACATGCTCCCTCACTGGATTTTCCAAATGGCTGTAGTAGGATTTAAATCCAAAATATTCTGCACAGTAATACAAAATTATAGGGCTGTAAAAAATAACGTAAAATTTACTGTTTTTCTACATTCTCTACCTTGAAATTCTATCCTACATTTCACAGAACTCCACAAACTCTCAGACTTGTCTTGGTGAGAGTCTTGTACTGCTCTTGACTGAACTTAATTCTGTGACAATTTGGGAATTTCTGTTCTACTCATTCAAGTTGGAGCTGAATGACAGTGTTTGGATGTCCCATCTTTTAAAAAAGAAGTCAATAAGTAAGAGGCTAAATAGATTTTGAGAACCTAAGTGGTCCTATATTTTTCTGGCCTAGGCGAAATGAAGTTGATGACCTTAAAAGATAGAATGTGAATTCCTCTTTCTCCCAGATTATACTCAAAGTGATACAAGTTATAAATCTGCTCTGCTGAGAATGTGCACAAATGACTGAAGAATTTCAAGTTTCCCTACTGATGATTATTTGGAATAGGTTAATGAATGACCTTTTGGGAAATTTTGGGAACATGTACAACTGAGGGAAGAGAGTTTAGAGAAACTACTCTGGAGGTGAATTGGGGATGGGAGAGTTTGAACATAAGGATTAGCTTCAGAAAAAAGAAAGAAGGTAGAATCACTGTATTTTCCATTTCTCAAATTGTCATCATTTTTGTGGTATGTAATGTTGCCACTCTTCCTCAGCCAATCCTATCCTCAGCCAGATTGTGATTTTAGTTTCAGACTGCATGATCCTAGTGTACCTTCACCTGTATGTGCTCATGTTATGCAGAAGCAGACACTTAAGCATGAGTTTGTGACCTTGTGGGTGACTCTAAAGAGATGAATGAAAATGACTCGCAGACTCCAGAGCCCAAGTTACTGTACAGTTGTTCTTAACCATCTCTCTATTACACCTTTCTTGGCATTTATGCTTCTCTATTTTGTTTTTTAATTTAAATTTAATCATTTTGTGAGAAATGTTACTTGGAGAAGGCTAAGATAGATTTGGAATCTGTAAGTCCATACACTCTGATGTACTGGGAGAGGCAAAGGAACGTAAATGAATGTCTACTTGCGGTAAATCAGGCCTCCATCACTTTCATAATCCCCCTACACTCACACTGTTGTGGTCTTAAGACTACTGAGTGGCTAAAGCTACTCACTTTAATTCTTGATACAGGGTAGAATAAAATTCAACCACACTTACACTTAATCATTGAATATTCCAGTAGCTCAGCCTCAGAAATCAGTGAAGGCACTCTTTTTGCTTAAGTGTGGCTTGGATAACATCACAAGCATGTTGTAATGTAAACTCCATTTAGAACAGTTTCAGAGAGTATGACTTGTCTTTTTTACACAACTGCATTTAGAAAATGACATACTCTCTCCCAACTCATTTCCAAGCACTTAGATCATGAAGACAGAGTGAAATCTTGCCTTGCCATCTTAAACTTCCACTAACAAAATGAAGATCCTTTCCCTCTCTTTACCAGAATATTCATGCATCCTTGTTCTCCACAATACCCAGAGCACATGAAGTTGATGTCAGCTAAATTCTAACAACCTTCTGCCCATGACTATGACAGCTTTATCTGAAATGTAGGTGTGACCTTCACATACATGGCTGTCCAGGCTTACAATGGGACACAGGGAGAGCAGAACTATGCTGCCTTTGCTCTACAAGGATTTCAAGTAGAATAGCCAAAATGTTATATTCACATTATGCTAAATGAATTAAACTAATATCTATTCTTTTTAGTTAAATTACAGTTCCTTAAAAAATGTAACCTTATAGTGTCAAAATGGGTGTTATTAAAGCATAAATACTGATTCTTTTAATATTTAATTTCTAATACTTCATTTGGTGTTCAAAATTACCCTATAAAATGCACATCATTAATATTCTTATTTTAGAGTTGAGAAAGATGAGACTTAGAGGTAAGTAACTCTCCGTAGGTGATTCTGGTAGGAATTAGATACTCCAGAAATTGAACTAAAGCCTATATTTTAAACCACTATGTGGCATTGCTTCCACTTTACCATAGGTTTGGTGAAAATGTGGATGTGGAGTTAGTTAGCAACCCAGGGATGGCTGTTAAAGGGTAACATTTCTCTACCAATTCAAAGGCAGCTCAATGGATTTGAAATGAAAAGTCAAAGTTGTCATGAATTTTTATCCAGTGAAATAGCAGGAGCTTTACTTTTAAAAAAGAATATTCAGAGATGCTATATATTTTCCCCATATTTTCTGTGGATCTGACAATTTGTCATGATCAGTACAATCCAGTGTGTCAGTCATCACACTTAAATGACAGAAAAGCACCATTAAACTCAACATATCACCACACATAAATATATAAATACACTAGATTATCTTTTGCTTGTATCCCTGAGAAGAAACAAAGTCCTACTATGTATTAGTGTATCATCATGCTATGTAAAATTGTTTTCATTTTTAAAATCTCCTTACTTCCATTGAAATTGAGGCCCTGCTACCACATATGCAAATTTAAGTTGCTGTTATCTTGAATTTATGTGTATTCTTGGTAGTATAGTCTATTCCCAGTCAATTTTCATAATTTATAGTTTAATAATTCCAGGGATCAAACTATGACCTTGTGCCTAATGTGCAGGCAATTACACCGCTGAGTTAAATCTCCAACCCTATATCTTCACTTTATACAGCAGTCATGTATGGGGTATTAATAGCTAAAAGCAGCAATTTGAGAGAAAGTTAAGGAATGGAGCCAGACCACAGAATTTACCTTTACTAACAGTAAACAGAAATAAAAAAATAAAGTTACAATACAATAAAGGGAATTTAGGTAGGTATATGTTGAAATAACACATTGAGTCACATTAAGATGTATACTATGTTAATAAAAAATATCACCACAATGGGGGAGAGAGAAAGTGTGTGAGAGGGAGGGAGGGGGAGCCTTGTTATTAAATTACAAAGAGGTCAGTTAGAAAAAGAAATCAATTCTTTCTAGGAGAAGCACAGTGGGAGTCCTTTCTATCCACTCACTTGCTGAGAGACCTCTAACCTTCCAAAGGGACTTCTTCTAACTATAAAAGTGGGGATGTAAGCTGAAAAAATCTTGGCAATTTCTTCTGATTCAGACCAAAAAAGACTAATAGACTAATTACTTCTTTTCACTCTCCTGTTGTTATTGGATGGAAGGTCTGATGTCCCATAGCTTTTCTTAGGACATTTCTTGACCCCTATAAATCCAACTTAATATTTTCTTATTATGCACTTTTATTATCTGAACTATTTATAATGCCAAATGGCATCCTCCTCTCCTAAAGAAACAACACATCCTCCTTCTTAAATTTCTATATTTTTCATCTTTTTATTGCTACATGTTTGTATTACATGGTCACACTGCTTGTGAGGAATTTGTACATGCACATAATACATCTTAATTTCTTTTTTCATCCTCTTTCCTTTTCTTACCTCACCTCTCCATCTATTTCTTGACTTTCACTTCTTATCTTGTACATGTTAACAAGTGCATAATGTTTATGTTCCTTATGTAGAATTAGTATGTGCATAACACTGTCCTTTTTTAATCTATTTTTCATCTTTCCCTACTCCAATTCTTGATTCCTTTCCCTTTCTTACAAAGATCTTCCTCTCTATTATTTATTCTGCTTTTTCATGATGATACCAAAAATGGCAACAGGTATGTCAAATTACTGCCCAAATTTCAGACTTCTATGCTTCAGAACAATTAAAACTATCTCAACATAGACAATACAAAAAGCATCTCATTATATATTGTGAGGCTTTTCTTCTGCATGAATAGGGTTCAGGCATCAATAAGTCATATTAATCAATGTTTTCTTATATGTTTCTCTCCTACTTTCAGATCCTCCTCAGCATTGACTTGTAATATATGTCAGAATACCAATCTATAGGCAAAATGACATAGGGCATTTTACTCTTTTTTATTTTATTTTATTTTATTTTATTTTATTTTATTTTATTTTAATTTTTCTGGTACCAGGGATCAAAGTCATGACCTCGTGCTTGCCAGTCAGGAACTTATGTTACTGAGCTAAATCTCCAGCTCCATTTAGCTCAATTTTAAAAGCAACTTCAGTGGTAAGTAAGGTTGATAGTTTATCATGCCCAAATTTTACTGCTCTCTTTTCTTGGCATTCAGATGTGGGAAGAGAGGCAGCCATAGTTTTACAAGTTATTTTTAGTTAAAGTAGTGATACCTAACAATGTACATACATCTTTAGATTTTCTGATTAAAAAAAAATCAAAGATACTAAAAAGGAGCCCTTTGATTCACATATGTTTAGAAAAAAAATGTTAATTATTCTTGTGAATCTCTCCATTTCTCCATAGAGATTTTAGAGCTAGTGAGTAATATTAAATGTAGAGAGGCCACACTGACTCCATTTTGTCCCAGACATATACGGTTGATAATATTATAGAGAAAATGCGGGTTTGACATCGCCCCCACCACAAGGTAAAAACATGAGATCTCATAAGTTCAAGAAGAAAACAAGTTATATAATTTGAGCACGTGCAATTTGAGTTTCTTTGCTTTTTATCTCAATAAAAGCTATTTGCTTAGGCTGGCCAGGAGGCAGCCATTTTGCTGACCCTTGGTGTGTGCAACCCTTTATTCTCCCCTTGCTTGCAGAACCCCTACATCTGGTGCCTGAACAGCAGAGTTGGCAGTGGAGACATCTGCTGTGGAGGGTGACTTGTCTTCACTGTGTTTCTGGGGTGGAACATGGCCCCCATAGCGTCAACTTCATTTTCTTTCGAAAATCCTCACTAACTCATGGGAAATCCTTTGTCCAAAGTGCAGCAGAAATATAAGGCAGAACTGCTTTTTCTCCTTAAGAAGGTGGGCCATGGGCTCCCTGAGCATAATTTAGTACAACTTTTGCAAGAAATTCATGATTATTGTCCATGGTATCCTCAGGGAGGAACACTCATTATTGAGGATTAGGAAAAGATAGGTAAACTGCTGCATGTGGAACCTCGAGCCCCTATCTCTGTCCTGCACACCTGACATCTCTGCCAGGATGCTATGACAACCTTTGGCAGGTGAGCAGATGGAACACCACATAGCCAGCTTCCAGGTTTGCCTGGGTGCGCAGCTTCTGCTGCTTTTACATCCTCCTCTTGTACTTCTGACTGTCTGCCACCACTGCCAAAAGACTCAAGCACCACAAAATATTTGGGCAACTCATCACCAGTTCTAACTACCATGCAAAACTAGCCCAAGAAGCTAAACAACATGGGGAGCTGATCACTTGTCCTGTTTTTTGTCAACAAGGACAAGAGCCCCTCTTTGAAAACTTACAATATTCTGTTTTTGATGCTGTAAAAAGAATATGGGCTTAAAAGTATTTTTGTAATTGGCACTATTGAGAGCATTGGTCAAAGTTATGAAATGACCTCTTTCAATTGGAAAGCCTTAGTGTGTACTATTGTCACTCCAACCCAATATCAGGTGTACCTTCAAGAATATAATGATGCTGCAGACACACAAGCTATAGATAATTTAGATCACAACATTCCTGTGGGTGTTGCTGAATTATGGGATGAAGGAGGTGCTTCAGATATCAGCAATCAAGTTCATTGCTACCTGCAAGCTTACCCTCAACTAGCTCAAATTGCTTAGAAAGCTTGGAAAAGAATTGCTGAAACAACTGATGCTCAAGGTTCCTTTAATGCTATTATACAAGAGGCTACTGAATCTTTTCTTGCCCTTATAGAGAGATAAAATAGAGCTATTGAATGCCAGGTGGACAATATGGCAGCAGCCTCTATTTTGTTAAGCAATTGGCATATGAAAATGCAAACCAAAACTGCAAAAATGCCTTAAAGATATTTATATGAAACCTGCTGCTACTTTGGCTCAAATGATTTCAGCTTTTCAAAATATAGGGACTCAAACACATAAAATGCAACTGTTGGTTGCTGCTTTATGGCCCCTTGCTACTTGTTTTAATTGTGGGAAATCTGGACATGTACACAAAGATTGTAAGGCAAAACCTAAAAATAACAGACCAGATATCCCATGTCCTATTTGCAAAAAGGGATATCATTGGGCCAGTCAGTGCAGTCAAAACAATCAAAATACAAGTAAAAATAAAAATAATAATTATCAAGGTCAATTGTCAGGAAACCAAATAATGGGTGTGTTCCTGGCCCAGAAACAACAGGGAACTCTGCCCTTCACCTCTTTCTAAAAATGTGTTCATGCCACCAGGGGAAGCTCTGGCATAGATTTGCTGTTAGCTGAACCTATCAATTTGGAAATGCCTGGTACTGTTTATAAAGTTCCTACTACTTTTCATGTCCCTTTACCTCCTGGAACAACTGGACTAGTGCTTCCTTGCTCACATGCATCAAAAAGAGGCATCTTTGTGATTCCTGGTGTCCTTGATGCTGATTATACTGGAATATTATTGCTTCAATTGTGGTCTCTTTTGCCCGTTCAATTAAATGTTTCTGAATCTGTAGCTCAACTAATTGTCTTCCCTTATGTCTCCTCTAAAGCTTGAGATGTTACTCATGGAAATCAAGAAATTGGCTCTAGTATGGTGGCTGCTGCTATTCCCCTGGGAGATGCACACCCAAGCCTCTCTTTAGCTATTGAAAACATCTCCTTTTCAGGCTTGGTAGAGGCATAAGTTTTCAGCAGTGGAGGTCTTAATTCAAGAACAGTTGGCTACAGATCATTTTGAGCCCACTGCTAGCCCCTGGAATATACCTATTTTCACTACACAAAAGAAATCAGGTAAGTGGAGGTTATTACGTGACCTTCGGGAGATTAATAAATGCATACTCCCTATTGGCCCCTTACAGTGTGGTCTTCCTAAGCTTAACCTTATCCCTAGAGAATTTCAAATCTTTATTGTTGATTTAAAAGACTGTTTCTTCACTATTCCTTTACATACACAGGATCACCCTCATTTTGCATTCACTGTTCCTGTCTGTAACAATCACAGGCCTACACATAGGTACCATTGGTGTACATTACCTCAAGGTATGACAAGTAGTCCAACTTTCTGTCACTATTTTGTTGGTACTGTTCTGCTTACCTTTAGAAAACTTTTTCCTAATTTACAGGTCTGTCATTACATGGATGACATCCTTGTGGCAGGTCTCTCTCTAGATCCCTCCATTCTCCATGATCTCCCCTCCTCTTTAGCAGAGTTTGGGCTTCATATTGTCTCAGAAAAACTCCAATGCTCAGAACTCTTTTCCTATTAAGGACATTGACTTCTTTGTGCCTTTTCAATGCCTGCCTTGCCTACCTTGTGTTTCAGCTTTCCAGCTCACTTTCTAAATTGCAGCAGTTTCGAGGTCACCTTAACTGAGCGAGGCCCTATTTTCCCTGGACCACTCAACAGTTTGCTCCTCTATTTGGTGCTTTACAGAATCATATAGATCCTGTTCATGTGATCCCTGACTCTCCTTCTTTATGGCAGACCCTTCAGAGCTTTGCTCACACACTCACTACAGTTATAGTGGATCGAGTCTTGAAGGACTGCTCTCTCTCCTTACTCATTTTTCATTCAGCCCCTTTGCCCACAGGGGCTCTTGTTGCCATCCAGGGCAGCAAGGTATTTACTGTTGAATGCTTACACTTACCGCTCTCACCTGGTAGTACTTTATTTCCCATTATCAATGCTATTTCTTCTCTTATCTCTTGAGGACCTATTCGTGCACTTGTACTCTTTGGAATTGATCTCACTGATATTGTTTTACTACTTACCAAGGCTGACTTCTCTTTTCTGCTGTCCTCTACTGTTTCTCTTCAAGTTTCTCTGGCTGACTATATTGGTTCCATTTCTTTCCATATGCCCAGTGACCCTTGTTTGTCCCTCTTTACCCTATTTCCTTTTTCTCTTCAAATTTTTTTTGGTTTGTACCCCTTTAAAGGTTGCCCTCACTGTCTTCACTGACTGGTCCCCCCAACATGGAGTTGTAACATATTTTGTTGATAGTACTTGGAAACACTTATATTCTCTGCCACACACCTCTGCTCAACTTAGTGAGTTGTCTGCTGTTATCCTGGCTTTACAAGCATTTTTATCCCAACCCCTTAACTTAGTTACTGACTCTTTATATGTATATAATGTTGTCTTACACTGATCTTCTGCTGTTATCTCCCCGACCACAATAGATGCACACTTAATGTCTCTCTTTCTTTTTTACATTTACAGGCTCTTCTTTGGGCTCATCGTGCCCCCTCTTTCTTTTGCATATTCTCAGCCATCAAACCCTGCCTGGCTTTTTACAGCAAGGTAATACTATTGCTGATCAAGCACTATGCATTATCTGCCCTCTCTTTGATAATGCCAAAGACAGCGATGCCTTTTTTCATCAATATGCTCATTCCTTACATAAATTGTTTCATATTCCACTCTCTGAAGCTAAAGCCATTTTTTTGACCTGTTCACATTGTGCTGCCACACCTCATTCCTTTCTCTTTGATGCTGTCAACTCTCGTGGTCTTTGTTCTAATGACCTTTGGCAAACAGATGTCACACACTATTGCTCCTTAAAACCTTTTTCATTCCTTCATGTTTCTGTTGACATATATTCTGGTTTCATTTGGGCTTCACCACTGCATGGAGAATCTACCAGACATATAATTCAACATCTCCTGGCTGCATTTGCAGTCATGGGTATACCTTCTTCTCTTTAAACTGACAATGGTCCAGCTTATATGTCACAGGCTTTTGCTTCCTTTTGTTCCACATGGCAAATTTGTCATGTTACTGGCATTTCTTACAATCCCACTGGTCAGGCTATTGTTGAATGATCTCATCACACACTCAAAACTTTTCTCTTTAAGCCATTAAAGGGAAAAAATGCACTCCTTGCACAGGTTTCTTCTATCCTGTCCATTGGATTATTCACTTTAAATCATTTGTCTTTCCCAACAAGACTTTCTCTTCCCCCGTTCAAACATATTTTTGCTGGGATGAGCCTCTACTAAAGCCTTTTGTATTGCACTGTCTGCCTCTAGATCCAGGCTGGCAGGGGCCAGCACCCTTGCTGACCTGGGGAAGAGTATGCTTCTGTGTTAACCCCCGCAAGCCCTGTGGGGATTCCTGCTTGTTGAGTTCACCCTGCATGGAATGAGTTGGCACCACAGGCTGCACAACCCAATTCCACAGTTTCACCTCTCCCTGAATCAAGCCTGGCCACCTTGGAAGTGACCCAGGATGAAGACGGCTCAGCCAGTGATCTGGGTGACAGAAAGGTGCTGATCCAGTCTGCATAAGACTTTGCTCCATGCATCTGAAGAGGAACCAACTGCTGAAAAGCTTCTTGCAGTGGTATTTGCCAAATTGACAATGAACTATTTAAAGTTTGTTTGTATTCTATTGCTTTGTGTTTTGCAACCCACCTTGGAGACTTTAGAGTCCCACAACCTCCAGCAAAGATTAGAACACAATATTTGGATTCAACTGACAAAAATAGCTAATGTCTCTCATTTCTGTCTTGCTCCAAAGAAAGAAATAAAATACATTCTCGGGTCCTGTCTGATTCCAGTATGCAAGGACCCTGCCTCCCTAAGTAATTACACCATTTTCTCCACTATTCCAAACAAAACTGTAACATATGCTGACTGTCCAAATTGGGGCACTCCTATCCTTAAAAAACCTGATAATGCTGTTAAAATGTTCGCTCCATATGTAGCAACTTAAAATGCCTCATGGGCTCATATTGAAAATTATACTACTAAATGGCTTTGCCTTCCTAATTGTACTTGGAATTGTTCTAGTTATGAGCCAGTTTTGTATGGACATGGACATGTTACTCTCCCTGCTGGATGGTTTTTCTCATGTGAAGAGTATACCTTCAATTATATCCCTGCTAACTTATCTCATGACACAAAATTCTGCCTTAGTAGCCTTACTACATTGTTGCCTTCTCCTGAATTTACACTGTCTTGCACCAAATGGTCTACAACTAGTCTCACTGACCTATGTGGGGATGTTTCTATTAGCCTGTTAACTAAAACAGAAATTTATGCTTTAGGTATTTCTTTGGTTGGCATGCCTGCCCTGGCATCCAGGGCCAATTACAGTGTTAATGCACTAACTTGTCTCATGGCAAAACAAATTAATTATACTTCTACAGCTATGGCATTATTAAACAAAGAACAAAGTGAGCATCAACAAGTGATTTTAGATAATTGTGCTGCAATTGATTATCTACATTTTTGCATCATCATGGATATAACGAAATTGCTCAAATGTGCTGTTTTAATTTGTCTGATAAAAGTAAATCCATCAATGGGAGACTTCATGATTCACAAGAACTTACCAAACAGATACATATGTCTCAAGGGCTCAATACTTGATTATGGCATTTTCTTACAGGATGGTTACCAGATATCAGTTGGCTAAAACAAATGTTTCTTTATGGTGTTACTGTCCTTATCTGCTTAATTGGTATGGATGCCTTGTTCAATGCATCCCATCCCTATGCATAATATTCATACCTAAAATGTCAGCTTCTAACATGGTAAGGAAGCCTAAACTAAAAAAAGAAGGGAGATATGTAGAGAGACCACAATGACTCCATTTTGTCCCTGGCACACCTGGTCAACAATGTTATGAGAAAAATGCAGGCCCTGAAATGTTGTCCCCACCCCAAGGTAAAAACATGAGGTTCCATAAAGTCAAGAAGTAAACAAGTTATATAATTTGAGCATGTGCAATTTGAGTTTCTTTGTTCTTTATCTCAATAAAAGGTACTGACCAGGCAGCAGCCATTTTGCTGACCCTTAGTGTGTGACCCTTTATGTTCCCTTTGCTTGCAGAACCCCTACAATTAAACACTAACTTGGATCCCCTATAGTTCTTCCTTCCTGTCTGTACTAGCCTGCAGTCTTCAGAAATTATTGTATTATCTTCCAGATTTTTATGATTGCTTGATTCTGCAATGTATGTACAGAATTCTACAGAATTACAGAATCAGTGACTTTAAAAATATACAATGCTTGTGGAATTCAAGATAAGATTGTGAAATAGAAATACACTTTGACTCTCCAAGTGAGAAAAGTTAGCAATAGAAGAAAATATATTCTTAGCACAGAAAGAGAGAAAAAGCTCTGGGGATCAAGAAAAAAAATAATAGGAAAGCTTTTAAAAAGCACAGAGAAATAAAAAAGCAATTCAGAGAATAGCATACAGCAACCTATAACACCAACACTAGATGCCAGATAGGAGGTCAATCTGGCTCCATAAGCTCAAGGGAAGCTCAAAGAGGTCTATCAGACTGTGTTAAAAAATAGGGCTGGGATTTAGCTCAGCGGCATAAGTGCCTGCTTTGCAAGTGCAAGGTCATGAGTTCAATCCCCAGTACAATAAATAAATAAATAAATAAATAAATAAATAAATACTATTCTTGTCAAAAGAGAAGCCTAGCCAGACATAGTGGTGCATGCCTGTAATCCCAGCACTCAGGAGTCTGAGGCAGAATGATTGTTGTGAGTTTGAGACCAGCCTGTGCTACAAAGTGAGTTCACTATGCCTGAACTGCATAGTGAGACCCTGCCTCCAGAGAGAGAGAGAGAGAGAGAGAAAGAGAGAGAGAGAGAGAGAGAGAGAGAGAGACACCTATCATTCTCATAAGATCTAAATGAGCATGCATGGTTGACTAGCACTGGAAAATAGCTCAATTTCAGCATTGACCATATCATAGTGTGCTACAACTAGCAGCCCTCTGCTGTTTGGGACTGAGCTACTTTTGGAATCAAAAGTCGCAGAAATAAATGGAGTTCAGAGCAAATCCTCTGCTGCAGTCACTGTGTGGAAATCAGCCATAAGGGACAGTCATAGAGAGGTGGTCAGTCTCATACACTATGAAAATTTTAAGCAGCAGGGAGCTCTGGCTGTGGAAGACACCATGGTTGGCAGCACTGTCTTTCAAGGTAGTAACGGCCCCCGTCCTATATGGTTTTCTAAGGATATTGGGTTTGAAAATGCCAACAGATTTGTTTGTTTACCATGGCTGCCCTCAACCGACACAGAACATGGTGATGAGTTTGCTTTGTCCACTCTCTGATAATCTGAGCTAAGCCCCCATGTGGATGACCAATGATGTTGAACATTATATATATATATATATATATATATATATATATATATATATATATTTCCATTTGTATTTCTTCATCTGAGAAGAGTTTACTGATCTCATATGACCATTTTTGAATTGAGTCTTTGAATTTGGAGGACCTGATTTTTTTTTCAATTATTTGTATGTTCTAGATAAAAGTCCTTTGAGGAAAAATTGCTAAAATTGTTTTCCACTCTGTGTGGTGTCTTTTCACTCTGTTGTTGATTTCTTTCCATGAGCAAAAGCTTTTTAATAGATTCCAGTTCTTGATTATTTGAAGTATTTCTCATGTAGTTTGAGTTTTATTCATGATCTTTCTGCCTACACACACCTATGTCTTCAAGATTTCTACCTACTTTCTCTTCCAGAAGATTTAATGTTTTTATTTTAATATTTAGATCTGTGATCCATTTTGACTTTAGTTTAGTGAATGATGATATACATGGGTCTAGATTTAGTCTTTGGTATGTAGAGAATTTTTCCAGTTCCATTTATTAAAGAGGCTATCTTTCTTCCAGTGAATATCTGCCCACTTTGTGGAACTGGGGATGTAGTTTAGTGCCAAAGCACCTGGCTGGCAAGCACAAAGTCATGAGTTCAATTCCTGGTACAACAGAAAATAATAAGGTGGCTGAATGTGTTTCTAGGCTGAATGTGCCAGGACAAAGTTGATTTTATCACAGTAGCTTTGTACTAGAGTTTAAGTGATGTCCCCTGCCTTGCCTTTGTTCCCCAGAGTTTCTTTTTCTGTTCTAGGTATCATCTGGTTCCAAATGAATTTTAGGAATACTTTCTCTAGTTTTGAAAGTTATGGTTAATAGTATTTTGATCAGAATTGCATTAAATCTGCATAACAATTTTGGGAGTATAGACATTTCACAATGTTAGTCTTCCTATCCAAGAGCAAGGAATATCTTTCCATTTTGTAAAAACTACTTAGATCTCATTTTTAAGAGTCCTGCAATTTTTAATGTATAGATATTTTACTTCCTTTGTTATACTGATTCTTAAGTATTTCATTCTTTTGTATGTTATCATGAAGGGTATGAATTGTCTAATTTTTCTTTCAGTGAACTTGTTGTTTGTGTACAGGAATGCTATTGATTTTCAAGTGTTGACTTTGTATCCAGCTATGCCAATGAATTCAGTTATTAAATTCAGAAGTCTGTCAGTGGAATTTTGGGGTCATCTATGTAGAGTACCATGTCATGTGTAAATAATAATAATTTAACTTCTTCCTTTTCTATTCTCATTCCATTTATTTTTCTCTCTTGACTAATTGCTCTGGCTAATGTTTCCAGAACTCTATTGAATATGAGTAGTGATCCTTGTACATGATTTTAGAGTGAAAGCTTTCAGTTTTTGTCCATTTAGTATGATGTTGGCCTGTTGTTTTATCATAGATGGCTTTTCTCAGATTGAGGTAAATACCATCTATTCCAATTTTCTGTAGGATTTTCTATCATGAATGAATGTTGGACCTTGTCAAAAACATTTTCTGTCATCTATTTAAATGATTATGTGATTTTTTTCCCTTTTGGCTCTGTTGTATGGTATTTTACAGTTGTTGATTTGCATATTATACATCATGCCTGCATTCCTAGGATGACATCCACTTGTTCACAGTGTATAATCTTCATGATTTGCTGCATTTTGTTTGCTAGTGTCAAGGATTTTTGCATCTATGTTCATTAGAGAGATTGTCCTATAGTTCTCTTTTTTGGTTGGGTCTTTTTCTAGTTTTGGTGTTGGTACAGGCAGCTGAGTTAGAGACATTGAAGGAA
The DNA here is from genome assembly GCA_004027455.1 of Hydrochoerus hydrochaeris. NCBI lineage: Eukaryota > Metazoa > Chordata > Mammalia > Rodentia > Hydrochaeridae > Hydrochoerus > Hydrochoerus hydrochaeris. Next base: position 115,115 of record PVLA01005202.1, on the reverse strand, counting down.
GTCAGACAGGGTTAGGCCCTTAAAGGAGCCAGTGCAGAAGCCCAGATACCTTGCAACTATGGGGGAGACAGACACCCTCTGCCCTTGGCCAGACCTCAAGACAAAAGATCAAATAAATTTACCCATATTATAAGGACTGATATTCTAAATAGTTCTCTATCACCCTGGGAAGTCAGGAGTCACCATCCCAACCCCCTACTGGAAGAGTCATTGCTCATTAAGCATGCCAGCTTACAAATGCTCCCCATTTGTCCCCTATTTAATCAGTTTTACCTGAGCAATTCATCTTATTGGTTAACTACACTTCTTTCCCACCTTATGCCCACCTTGCAAGTTCCCAGGTTTTCCTCATCCACAAGGATCCATCTTACCTTGTGGTTTTACTCTATAAAAGTCCCTAGAAAAGTGAGAGTCTTTGACAACCCACTCAGACCCCTTCTGTTCCTCAGACAGAAGCTTTCTTCCTCTCAATAATTATATTCTGCTCTTAACCTCTGTTGCTTTTAAAATTCATTATTTGATTTTAGAGAATGTGAACCTTCACCAGACATATAGTAGGTTGGTAGTTTCATTCCCCTTTATCAGTATCAGGGTAATTTTTGCCTCTAGAAATAAATGAGTTAGAGAATATTGCTTCTCTTTCAGTTTCTTTAAAATGTTTGAGGAGTATTGGCATTAAATTTTCTTTAAATTTCTTGTAGAATTCAGCAGTGAATTCATCAGGGCCTGGGCTTTTCTTTGTTGGTAAATTTTAAACTACTTTTTCAATTTTATTAACTGATATTGAGTTATTCCAAATTTTTATATTGTCTTGGTCCAGCTTGGGTATTTCAAGGTTATCTAGGATCTGCCCTTTTCATCTGCATTTTTCATCCTATGAGAGTAAAGATTTCAAAGTAAATATTGTTGTTCTTCTGAATTTTCACAAGACCTATAGTGAATTCATCCTTCTCATTCCTTGATGCATGAATTTGAGTCTTTTCTTTTTTGATAAGATTGGATAATAGTTTATCAATTTTATTTACTCTTTCAAAAAACCAACTCTTGATTCATTTAATTCTTTGCATTGTTTTCTTAGTCTTGATTGCATTAATTTCTGCTCTGATTTTATAATTTCCTCCTGTGTAAGAGATTTGTGCTCAATTTGCTTTTCTTTTTCTAGAAGTTTGAGGTGCAACACTAAGTTGTTAGCCAGGTAAAAATTAAAATGATCAATTGTTCAGGGATAGCAAATGGATAGAAGGCAACTAGAACCTTGGTATTTATTGATTACACTTACAATGAAGAAAATGTTGAGAAGATTATAGGATGACTCAAAGGGTTGTGGTGATTGTATGCTAATGAGGAATTTTAAATTGATGAGGGTGGTGGAGAGAAGGCAGGTTAATGAGGAGCTTGTCCTCTCCTCAAGACAAAATCTCTTTTTTATTAATACAGTTCTCAGAACTGCAATGTTTTCAGCTGATGTGATCTTGCCCCAGAGTGTTACAGCATAATGGGATCTTTGAGGCCTGAACTGTGACCCAAAGCACACTGAGTAATGTTTCCACTACCATAGCCAGCTCTCATGGCAAGATCCTGGGTCCTGAATAACCCTAATGACAACTTAACTATGAAATGATTTTTTCAAAAAATTACATAGGATGGACCTCAAATGTGAACCAAAATATTTGCTAATTATCTTTCTAAAGAAAGTTTGCAGAATGTATTAGAGGTTAGAAAAAAATTAAAAATTTACTAAATAAGACAGTTTTTTCTGAGTTAGAAACATAAATTCAAATTTTTTTATAGTAACCACATTTGATAAATACTAGATAAACTAGTTTCTGTGGAACAATTAAATAGACATAGCCCAGTCTTGATAGAAGTATATTTAAATGTTTTGTAATAACATAAAGGAAAGCACAGTATACTAGAAAGCCAAAAGTGATTGGCATCTAAAAGACAGTAACTTCCAAGTTTTCTCAGAGGAAATGATAACAAAGCTAGAAACTGAAAACTACATCAATTTAGCCTAGGTAATTTAAAACAAGTGTGAGAAGTATACATCGTAAACACTTTTATAAGGATATAGATTCTACTGAGATTTCTAGCTATGATCTTTTGTTTTGTATAAGTGAATGCTGCTGCATCATGTAAAAGATTCTAAAACCTTTCTGAAGGGAGAACACAGAGAAAGGAGGAAAATAAAATTAATGGCAGATGGTTGTGAGGTGTTGTGTAACACACGTCTCTACAAGAAATTTGATCACTATGTACTGTATATACATGCACACACACACTTGCATCCAAGAGATGTGGGGGGACAGAGAATAAAACAAAGAATTGATATGTCACTTATATGTCTCAAATCCCCATGATGAATGCAATCATTACATACTGAAATGTACTAATACAAATTTGAAAAAACAGTAAATAAATAAAATAGTTTAAAAATAAATCACTGCTTCACTTATGAAGATTTTGCTTAAAATGCTAATACCAGTATAGTATTATTTTCTCAGTGGTTAAAGGTCCAAAGATTTTTAATTGACAGATAAATTTATATTCACCATACACAAAATGAAGTTTTGAATAGAGGAGCTCAGGGGAAGATGGTGCAGAGAAGATTGGTGGGAACTGCTTGGACTGGATAAAATCCCTGTGCAGGACTGAATAGCCAGGGATGAAGTTGCTCCTGAAGCTGTCCCAAACAGGTTCTTCCCACACGGCACACACTAATCTGGTGAAGACCGGGTGGTTGACTGGCTCAGAAGGGAGGCACAGTGATAAATGGCAGAATAGAGAGGGCAGCAATCTCTAGCAAGCATGCTTCAGAGTAGTCATAACCAATACAGAAAATGCCCAGGACCTTCATTATACACTTGTCTGGAAGAAACCAGAAACATGACAAGAGAAAAACAAAAAGAAAGTCTCCAGCCTCCAACCCAAAAAACATTGGTCCAGGAGAGGTAAACACAGAAGAGATCAAGGGCAGCATATCTGCAGTATCAGAAGCAGCATCAGCTACATCAAGAAATATCTTCAGGACATTATAGAAGAACTCAAAACAGAAATATTAATACAAGTAAATCAAGATACAAGATTAATAAAAGAAATTCTAAGCACCTCTCAAGAAGACACACATGGAAGAATGGAAGAGTACAGAAAAAGGAGGGAAACCTTCAATGAAGAATATTTTAAAAATCTAGAATACATGAAACAGATTCAAAGAGATTAAAAACTCCCTTGAAAGCTGGCAAAACTGCTTGAAAGAAACTAAAGATAGACTATCAAATCTTGCAGATAGGTTTGCAACTTGTGATCATGAAAGGAAAAATCTCTTAAAAATAACAAGGAACCAGGAAGTAGCAATACAAAGGCTAAAAGACAACAAGAGGATCAATAACTTAAGAATAAAAAATGTGAGAGAAGAAGCAGAGGTAAACACAAATGAAACACAAAGGTTATTTACAGAAATAATTAAGGAAAACTTCCCAAGCCTAGGACAAGGAAATGATATTCAGATATATGAGGCATACAGAACTTCTGCCAGTTACAACCAAAACATATTTACACTCAGATATATAATAATTAAGATCCCATAAATTCAACACGAGCAGAAATTCAAAAGCTCTCAGAGAAAAGAAACAGATCATCTATAAAGGAAAATCCATCAGAATTATGACAGACTTCTTGACACAAACCATAAGATGAAGAAGAGCTTAGAGTGAAGTATTCAAAGCCCTGAAATAAAATAAGCCCAGATTGGTGTACCCTGAAAAACTATCTCTCAAAATTAAGGGAGAAACAAGATGCTTCCATAACAAGAGGAACTGGGGGAGTTTGTGACCACCAATCCAACCCTACAAAAAATACTGAAGGACATACTTGAGAAATTAAAAAACAAAAACCAAACAAACAAACAAACAAAAAGTGTTTCAGAGACAGTGCCAGAGAGGCCTCAATTAATGGGGCAGATAGTGGAATGAAGGGGAAAAGTAGACAACAATGGCAGAAAAATAGCATAGCAGAGATGAGGCAGAGAAGGTTGGTTATAAATTCTAACATAGATGGCCTTGTTACACTAACAAAAAGAAACACAGGCAATGTAGATCAGGAAATAGGATCCATCAAGATGCTCTGTATAGTAAATATAATTAACCTGAAAGAGCTTATGGACTGAAATTTAAAGATGAGAAAATAATGCTATATTTGACAGGGAACCAGAAACAGGGGTAGCTTGCCCAGCAGCTGCAGATAGGTTGGAAAGATATAACACTTTTGTGCAGTGGAGAACTACTTAAGTATAAGGGAGGGAAACCTTGAGGCTTTTGTAGGTAAAGGAATACAACTTAAGATCAAGCTCAGGGGTAAAAAAGTTCAATCCACCTAGGTAAATAGCAGGTTGCCTCCTTTATCTAAAATCTAAAGGAGTTAGTGGGATCCAAAATATACAATGTACCCTGTGAAAGTGAAAGGGGAGGAGTTGTCTAAAAAGAGAAAGAAGAGGACATTATTAATATTTTATCATGATTTAAAACCCACATGGTTCTCATCACTCTGTTTAGTTTGGTTATATTCTGTTCCCATCTGTCTACTTGTGCTAGATTTGAGGGCACAAAAAGCTATTCCAAAACTAGCAGGATACACTATAATAACCATCTTTAGTTTCCTATTAACTTAATCTGAAGCCTTTATTACTTACACTGTTTGAGTCTTGTTTGTTATATTCCTGTCTTCTCTTGACTGATTTTATTCGAATGTAATATTTGATAGTATCAAGTCTGAGAGTATAGGCAAGTACTCTGAAGATGATAAGTTTCACTAGTATACCCATTCTGGTTTGACTATTACCTGCTTTTGAGCTCCTACAATGTCTCCAATATTTTGTTTTTATTGATATTGTTCTCTACTGCTATGTTAAATTTTACAATGTCTGATGATATAAATTTCTTATCATGGAGAAAATGCTTAGCAGTTATTTTTTACTGCTATGTTTTTTCATAAACTTTTAATTTGAAAATAATTTAAAGCTTTATAGAAGAGTTTAAAACATAGTACAGATAGCTCCCACTATAGTTACCATCTTACACAATCATAGAAGCACTGACACAATAAGAAACTAGGAAATCATTCCAGTGTTTGCACTAATAGGATTGTGGAAACAATAATAAGTTTTCTTGCAGAAACTAATTAAAGATTATGAAGTTGCCATGTTGTCATGATTCCTTAGTTTATGTTTCCTTCAAGTCTCATTCTCAGCCCCTCCTTGTCTTTCATGACCTTGGTACATTTTTAGAGAATGCGTAAGATATTTTGTCTAAATTTTTCTTATGATTATATTTAGGCCACAGATTTATAGAAAGTATATCACAGAGACAGTCAAGAGTCTACTCATTTCATCACAATGTACAATAACAAGGCACCCAAAATCCATATGTCTTCTTGCTGGTGCTATCATCTGCATCTTCCAATATCCTCCTCTGTAACAGTTCTAGTTTTGTGATTGACATTCAAAAAATACTACATCCAGCTGACAGAGGAGGGTAACTAAATTTTACTTCCTGAAGGAAACAATATAAAAATGTGAATGTGTCACTGTATAAACAGGTGATAAATTAATAAAAAATAAATAAATAAATGAAAAGATCCCACTAATTTAAGCATTCAAGAGTAGATCTTATATGTAGAAGAACTGTGCTGATCTAGTGGTGGTTTTCTCTTTCCCTCATTCCTTCCACTTTTATTAATTATTCTCCGAGAATTACTCCCTGATATTTAAACACCAATCTTTATATATTAAATTGATTTGTAAATATAATTTTATATTAACAGCTGTCAGTAACTGGAGCTTTCTGTAGTCTTTTTAATAACTGAAAAGAAAGCAAGAGGGGAAGAGAATACATAAAAGAAAATTCAGTCACACACAAACCCAAATTACTTAATATCTCACACATTACAGAGAAAATTTGTTCATTCCTAGTAAAATATGCTTATTACTTTTATACTGGTCATATACTCTAAATATGGCACTGAGAGCTATTTCAAGTTGGCTATCACATCCTTTGGACATACTCTCAGTATTTTGAATATTTTACTACTTTCCAGTTTTGCAATATACTTTTTGATCATTGTAAAAATATCTGCTCTTATTTTACAACTAACCATTTCTGCAAGTATTTAGTTCTTTTTATTTAGCAGTGACATTTAGAAGCCAATGTGGGGGCCATTTGGTATGCTTGTTAACTCTTGGATGTCACACAGATCTAGAAATGCATGTTCATTTACCTATAAATTTATGAATATGGATAAGTTTATTACTGTTTGTGTGTATGCAGCATCCCTGAGTTTTTTCTAGTATTCTTCCTTTACTTGTGTTTTTTTAATACAGAATTCTGAATAATTAATATCAATAAGAATGTTTCTGAGATGTGTATAGTATACAGGTGAAGGTAACTAGCAGGCTTCCAGGTGTGTATCTGAATCCCACAGGAGAAATTGTCAAAAGTTAAACAATAATAAATTATAAGCCTTTAGATGCAAATTAAGTTTAAAGAATTATTTTTTAAAAATAAGTGGTTATGCATATAAATAGAAACAACAGATTTGCAATGATCTTCTCGAATAACAATATGATAGAAAAGAAACAGAAAAACTATGAGTAATTATAAAAGTAATTATAAATTTGGTAAAGCAATTACTTTGTCAAAGTAGCTAAGAGAGGTTTAATTTCTGAAGTTCTAGAAATCAAGAATTAAGAATGATGATGATGTAAAAGGATCTGGACATGGTGGTGCACACTTCTAGTCCCAGAATTTGGGAGGCTGAGAGAGGAGTATTTCCTGGAGTTGGAGGACAATTTGAGCTACATAGCAAGTTCAAGGCTAGCTTGAACTACATGAGACTCTGACTCAAGAAAATACTATTGATAATGTTAATAAACGATAATAAATACATTGGTATATGTTAAAATGGATTACAATAATGTAAATCATACTTCTAATAACATACATGCACATTTCATACAAAATATTCAGTAATTTTCATTCATATAGAAAGTTTTAACTGTTTTTTTTTCTTTAAAAAAACCATAGAATTTATCATCTTAACTGTTTTTCTTAGAATTCAGACCAGTTGAGTTTAGAAATTTTTTTGAAGGTAGTAGAAACACAACAGAGCAAGATGGAACAAAGCCAATTGAGACAGTGCAGTGAATTTGGTACAGAACTTCACAGCAGGTTATAGTAACAGTAATAGGTACCACAGTATATCTCTTTATCTTCCCAATAGTTGTCTCACCAATTACTTATAGCAAAATCAAACCAAAGAGAGAACATTATAAAACCAAACAAAAGAGAATATTGAATAGAGTACAGCAATTAATCATAATGAAACAAAACTGAAAACAACATTTCCTTGCAAACAGAAGATAGAGGAGATCCCCTATGTTTGCAATATTGCATACATTCATCCTACCAAGAGATACTCAGACCTCTGTCCCCATTTGGGGGGAGGGGATTGGGATGTGTGATTCCAAGCCCGTGCACCAGTAGGCTCACAGGAGACACTCCTGGGTCTCCTCCTGGCTCATGCCAGAGGAAGTTGCTTACCAAGAGGGCGAGTGAATTGCTTCTTTGTGCAGCTGCCTGGGTTCCACCATGGCCATGGCCTGTTCTTGGGGGCTACTCACTGGTTCTTCTCCTGGCTCATGCCTCAGGAAGTTGCTTACCAAGAGGGTGGGCAAATTGCTTCTTTGTGGAGCCGCCTGGGTTCCACCATGGCAGTGGCTGGATCTTGGGGGCTGCTTGCTGGTTCTGGAGTATAGGAATATTATGAAAGAGATAGCTAGAAACTGTTTATATTGCAAAACTGAAACTTTAATGAATTAAACTTTAATTAATTTTTTTTATTTTTTAACTTCCCTTAGTTTCTGGTAAACACATTTCTGCTTTCTTTTTCTATATATTCTTACAATAGTTAACTATGCATAGATAGATGGAAAACCTAAAGGAAAAAAATTAATCAGGATGTCTATTATTAGTTCAAGAGAACAAGAAAAGGGTGGTAATAACTGAGAGACAAGGGGCAGCTTCTGGGAATCTTTTTTATTTCATGTGACTGGGAATTACAAGACAATTTCCATAACAAGTTCATTTAATCTAGACATATGTATTTAATTCATTCCTCTAAAATCATAAGATGTGACATCTCATAAAATGATAGGAAAGGCTAATACAAAAATTACACAGATTGTTTTCCTTTTTTCCTAATTTAATAGCACAAATGTATGAAGTACACCATGATCATTTGATTCAGTTATACAGTGTGTGATACACACAGATGTGTATTTAAATTAGTGACAATAAATTTTAGGGGTATAAACATTAACCTACCAAGAACGAAATTCTTTCTCACAAGAAATACATTGCATTTATAGGAAATGATATCCTCAACATAAGAATATTTAATAGAATATTTAAGAAGAGTTAGCTTATCATAGATTAAAGACTGAATAGTGAAAAGTAAAAGAAATATCCTGGCAGATAAAATGAAGCAAAGAAAATAAAAGCAATTAGGTAATACCTTGTCGCATGTACTTATTTCTAACTTGTCATTAGCATGATATTGAAATGACCTTGACAATTTTTTTTCCACTAAGAAATCATTAGTTTATAAATTACATCCTGTAACCCTGGAGGTAGTTGTTCAAGTTACAAAGTTAAAGGGTACATAGTAAACATTCAAACATTGAGACTGCAAACAGTTCTACACAAAGATCCAACAAAGATTCAGCAATATTGTCATCTATTTTACACACTCAAACATACATGCAGTTGCATCCCTTAGAGGCCTTTCTTTTCCTCTCTTTTTTACAATAGCAATTACACATTTTGGTTTTATTACACTTGTAGTTCTTATTTACTTTGTACACTAGAGACACATTATGATATTTATAAATATGATTCTTCTTCATTTCACTAATGAGCATAGTATCTCCATTTACCTATGAGGGCCTAAAGATCACCCTTTTTATAGCTGAGTAATATTCCATTGTATAAAACTGCCACATGTTTTTCATCCACTCTATGGTAACTGGGAATCTTGGTTGTTTCCAGGATTTAGCTATTACAAATTATGCAGTTATGAACATGGGTGCACATATATCACTGTGATATAAACTTTTCAATTCTTCTGGGAAAATACCCAGGAGTGAAATAGCTGGATTGAATGGGGCTTCCAATCCTAGTCTTCTGAGAATTCTCCATATGGATTTCCATAATGGTTGCATCAGTCTACATTGCCACCAACAGTGGAGCAGTGTTCCTTTTTCTCAACAGCCTCACCAAAATTTGTTATCAGCTGGTTTCTTGATGGAAGCTATTCTTTCTGGAGTGAGGTGGAATCTCAATGTTGTTTTAATTTGCATTTCTTGAATGACCAGTGATGGTGAACATTTCTTTATGTATTTATTTGCCATTTGTATATCTTTCTCTGAGAACTGTGTGTTCATCTCAGATGACCATTTTTGGAGTGGGTCTTTGAATTTAGGGGGCTTAATGGTTTTCAATTCTTTATATGTTCTGGACACAGGTCCTTTGTCTGAGGGGTTGCTGGTTAAAATTCTTTCCCACTCTGTGGGTTTTCTTTTCACTCTGTTGGTGACTTCCTTTGAAGTGCAGAAACTTTTCAATAATATGAGATCCCATTTGTTGATTCTTTGAAGTGTTTCCCATTGCAGTTTGCATTTTGTTAATGAATTCTCTGCCTACCCCTATGTCTCCAAGACTTCTACCTGCTTTGTCTTAAAAACAGTCGATTTAGTGTTTCTTTTTTAATATTTAGGTCTTTGATCCATTTATACTTTAGTCTTGTGCATGGTGATAGGCTTGGATCTAGTTTCAGTCTTCGGCATGTAGAGAGCCAATTTTTCCAACACCATTTATTAAAGAGACTATCATTCCACTGGACATACTTAGCCCATTTGTCAAATATCAGGTGGCTGAATGTCTTTGTAGTTGTGTTTACATCTTCTAATCTGTTCCACTGATCCTCAGGTCTATTTCTTTTCCAGTACCAGGCTGTTTTTATCACTCTGGCTTTATAGTACTGTTTCAAGTCATGAACTGAGATGCCTCCTGCCTTGCTTTTGTTGCCCAGAATTCCCTTTGCTATTCTAGGTTTCTTCTCTTTCCAAATGAATTTTATTAGTGTTTTTTCTAGATCTGTGAGGTATGTTGATGGTATTTTCATTGGGATTGTGTTAAATCTGTATAACAGTTTTGGGATTATGGCCATTTTCACAATGCTTGTTCTTCCTAACCAAGAGCAAGGAATATCCTTCCATTTTCCAATATCCTCTTTAATCTCCTTTTTCAGCATATTATAATTTTCAGCATATAGGTCTTTTACATTTTTAGTTAGGTTGATTCCTAAGTATTTCATTTTTTTTACATGTTATTGTAAAGGGTGATATTTCCGTAATTTCTCCCTCAGTGAGTTGTTTGTTTGTGTACAGGAATGCTATTTATTTTTGAACATTGAGTTTATATGCAGCTATATTGTTGAACTTGTTTATTACCTCTAGTAGTCTTTTAATGGAGATTTTTGGGTCTTCAATATAGAGTATCATGTCATCTCCAAATAATAATAACTTCTTCCTTTCCTATCTTCATTCTTTTTATTTCCCTCTCTTGTCCAATTGCCCTGGCTAGTGTTTCTAGAACTATATTGAAAAGGAGTGGTGATAGAAGGCATCCTTGTCTTGATCCTGATTTTAAAGTAAAAGCTTTCAGTTTTTGTCCATTTAATATAATGTTGGCTGTTGGTTTGTCATAAATGGCCTGTATAAGGTTGAGGTAGACACCGTGTTTTCTGAGTTTCTGAAGGGTTTTTATCATGAACATGTGTTGGACTTTGTCAAAAGCTTTATCTGCATCTATTGAGATGACCATGTGATTTTTGTTTTTGGCTCTGTTGATGTGGTGTATTACATTTATTGATTTGCATACATTAAACCATCCCTGCATTCCTGGAATGAACCTCACTTGGTCATTGTGTATAATCTTCTTGATAATTTGCTGCCTTCTATTTGCCAGTATTTTGTTGAGAATCTTTGCCTTAATGTTCATTAGTGAGCTTGGCCTGTAGTTTTCTTTTTTGGTTGGATCTTCCTCTGGTTTTGGTATCAGAGTAATACTTGCCTCTAGGAATGATTTAGGGAGGATTGCTTTCTTCTCAATTTCATTGAAGAGTTTAAGGAGTATTGGCATCAAATCTTCTCTAAATTTCTGATAGAATTCAACTGTGAATCAACCGGACCTGGACTTTTCTTTGTTGGTAAACTTAATTACATTTTCAATTTCAGTAGCTGATATTGGGTTGTTAAAAATTGCTATATCTTCTTGGTTGAGCTTTGGTAATTCATATATTTCTAGGAATCTTTCCATTTCCTCTGTATTTTCAACTCTATGTGAATAGAGATTTTCAAAGTAGGCATTCATGTTGTTTTGAATTTCCATGGGATTTGTAGGAATCTCTCCCTTTTCAGTTCTTATTGCATTAATTTGGGTTTTTTTTTCTTTCTCTTGATAAGGTTAGCTAGGGGTTTGTCAGTTTTGTTTATGTTTTCAAAAAACCAGCTTTTTGATTCATTAATTCTTTGTATTGTTTTTTTTTTAGTTTCAATTTATTGATTTCTGCTCTAATCTTTATAATTTCCTCTCTTCTATGAGCCTTGGGTTTAGCTTGCTCTTCTTATTCTAGAAGCATGAGATGGAGCTTTATGTTGTTTATTTGTGCTTGTTCTGTTTTCTTGATATGACAATTTATTGCTATATATTTCCCTCTTAAGACCACTTTCATTTTATCCCATAGATTACAGTATGTTTTTTCGATATTTTCATTGAATTGTAGGTATTGCTTTATTTCTTCTTTAATTTCATCTGTAGTCCTCTGGTTGTTCAAAAGGCTGTTATGTAGTTTCCATGTAGTTATGCAGGTTTTAACATTTCTTTTGTCATTAATTTCCAATTTCAGTGCACTATGGTCAGATATTATGCATGGTATGATTTCAATACCTTTGCATTTGCTTAAGAATGTTTTATGGGATAATATATGGTGTAGTTTGGAGAATGTCCCATGTGCAGCTGAGAATAATGTGTATTCTGATGTAGTTCTGTGGAACACTCTGTACATGTCTACTAAGTCCAATTGCTCACAGGTATGATTCAGTTCTGTTATTTCTTTGCTTACTTTTTGTCTAGTTAATCTATCTCTTTATGACAATGGGCTGTTAAGATCTCCTGTTATAATTGTGTTCTTGTGTATTTGGTTTTTCATGTCCATTAGTAACTGTCTTATATAGTTGGGTGCTCCTGTATTTGGTGAATATATATTTATAATTGTTAGTTATTCCTCTTGAATTTTTCCACTAACAAGTATGTAGTGACCTTCTCTATCTTTTCTAATCACTTTAGGTTTGAAGTTCATGTTGTCTGCAAATAGAATAGCTACCCCTGCTTTTTTATTGGTTCCTGTTTCATGGAATGCTGTTTTCCATCCTTTGACTTTGAATCTATGAGTTTCCTTTTGGGTGAGATATGTTTCTTGTATACATCATATAGTGGGATCCTGTTTCTTGATCCATTCTGTCAATTTATTTCTTTTTATAGGTGAATTGAGGCATTTATATTTATGGATATCACTGATATGTACTGGCTTGGCTTTGCCATGTTATGTTCCAGTTGTTTTTTTCTGCTTTTCCCCTTGTTTAATTGCTTCTGCTACCTAGTGTTTTCTTTCTGTTGTTGTTTTGGGGATTGTGGTCATTTTTATCTCTGTCTAGTATGTCTTTCAGTACTCTTTCTAGGGTTGATTTGGTGGATATGAATTTCTTCAGTTGTTCTTTGTCATGGAACTATCTTGTTTCTCCATTAACTTTGAAAATTTTGCTGTGTACATCAATTTGGGCTGAAAGTTGTTTGCTTTCAGGGCTTGAAATACCTTGCTCCAAGCTCTTCTTGACTTGAGGGTTTGTGCTGAAAAGTATACCATGATTCTAATGGACTTTCCTTCATAGGTGAGTTATGTGTTCTCTGGCAGCATTTAGTATTCTGTTTTTATGCTGTATGTCTGAGATCTTAATTATTATGTGTCTGGGTGTGGATTTATGTTGATTGTGACTGTTTGTGTTCTATATGCCTCACTTATCTAAATATCAGATTCTTTCCCCATGTTTGGGAAATTTTCTGCTATTTTTTCTCTAAATACTTTACATATGTCATTTGCTTGGACTCCCCTAATGCCCATTATTCTTATATTGTTGCTCTTGGCATCATCATGAAGCTTCTGGATTGTCATTTCACGCTGCTTTGTTATTTTTAAAAGTTCTGTCCTTTCCTGAACACTAATTGTGATCCTGTCCTCAAGGTCTGAAATCCTATCCTCAGCTTCCTTTAGGTGGTTTTACATACTTTAAATAGAATTTTTTGTCTCTTGGATGTCTCTTTGAGTTTGTTTCATGAATTCTGCTTGTTTTCTCTATTGTTCATTCAAAGTTTCAATCAGTTTACCATGCTCCTGTACTTTTTTTATCTATTTCTTCTAAGCTGCGTTCAACAACTCCTTTACTAAAGTTGTTATTTCTGTCTTTACATGGGAGAGTACTTCTAATTTGATTTCCTCTATAGCCTGATGGAGTTGCTTTTTTATTTCACTCGCTATCTTTTCAGAGATTCCCAGTGTGTTACTTTTGGGGTCCTCTATTTTAATGTCTCCTGTACTTGCTTCTGGTGAACTATATGTTTGAGACTGCATTTTCCTTTTTTGTTTTGTCATTTTCACTCTGCCTAATGTTTTCTATGTGTAGTAGGGAATCACACACACTCTTTTAAGATTCACCAAAGTTTTTTGGTTAGTTGGAGGAGGTTTTACTACTGGCCCTATTTATCCCCTGTACACCTCTATTTTAGGGGCATACTCACCACACTGGTACCATTAATCTGCTGTAGTCCACAGCCTGCTGCCTGGGAGCAAAGTTCCAAAGTTTTTCACACTAATTGGAGCTTACTGAGGTCTTCTGATGTTACAGGTGGGAGGGCAAGCCCAGCAGAAGCAGTCCAGGGAAGTTTTCAGTCTGGAGTGGGCTCCCCTGAGATGTTCCAGGTGGCAGGGCAGGCCCATCTTGTAGGTTCCAGGCAGCTTACCCCTGATGCAGGCTTCTGCTAAGTTCTCTGTGGCAGAGCAGGCCCTTGGGGGAGTTTCCAGGCATCCTATGCCTGACACTGGCTTCCTTGATGTTCCCAGTGGCAGACCAGGCCCACGGGGGAGGTTTAACCTTGACAAATTTAAAAATAATGAAAGAATAAACAATCAAAATAATATTCTTCAATAGCCTTTTGTTTATACTTGATGGGTGCTTTATGCAAAATTGTTCATGTTCATATACATCAAAACACTGAATTCATTGTCTGAGTTAATTTGGAATAAAAGTCAGCTATTGGTTTAGAGATTTACAACAGAATTCAAGAACAATGACTGTTATTTAGATTACATCATTTTCTCTAATGTTAAATGTAACCAAAAAAGTAAAAATAAAAATCTTGTTATGGTTTGGATCTTAAACATCCCCCAAAGCCCCACATGCTGAAGGCTGAAATGGTGGGACTTGCAGGAGGGGAGCAGAGTGGCAGGAAGTGGGTCTTTGGCAATCCACTGTTAAAAGAGAAATTGGGACCCCAGTATTTTCCTCTTACTCTTTTCTTGCTTCCCACTATTTTATTTTTTAAATTTATTGCTTGTGTTAAAGCCAAGAATCCTTATTTCTAATACATACTAATATCAATGACATTTACCTCCAAAAACATGTAAATATATAAATCTCATTTTCTGGTAAACATTTCAGTATTTTCTGAGTTCACTGTTTAGTAAAATTTAGACAGAGGATGTATTTGGTTCATAAAACTAATAATTGATTTTGGGTGTAAATTAACCATTATTATTCTGTTCTTCTTGAGTTCTGAAATAAATAGGCCTAGAACTAAGATAACAATACATATATCAGCTTTATTAATGTAAAAATTGAGTTATATATGAAACAGAGATGAATTTTATATACCAACCAAAAATTAAATTGCTCACCTACACAACATACTTCTAGAATAATACAACTTGCATGCATTAGTAAAAAGAAGATAATGGTTTCTGATCGAATTTAATTTTATAATTCAGGCAACAACTCAAGGGTAAGTTGTAATCTTAACACTCAGAGAAATTCTTTGTTTCCTAGGAAATAATTTACAAAGGGATTAGAAGATATTTGCTTGTTTTTATACTTTTCATGGATGAATATTTTATGGGTGCTTGGAAACTAAAAGATAAATATAATAAAACTCCTTTCCTTGATGATTATGATACCTCTTTCTTACATTCTCAAAGCACTATTTCCTTAACCAATTATGTTTATATAAGGAAAAAGAATAACTACTTTTCAGGGAAAAGAATAACACAATTTGGTATGGAAATCCTCTACCCTTTTTCAAGAAATAGCACACTAGTAACTACATCTGATTTTTTTCAATCCCTTTGTTTGTTTTTTCTTTTTGTTTGCTTTGCAGTAAGTTTGTTGTTATTATTTAGTTTTGTTTTTTGTTTTGTTTCTAGTATTTCATGCTGGTTACTACCAATTTTTTTTTTTTTTACTTTCATTAGCACATGTTTCTACTGCATAATAATTACAATCTCTTTAGGGAATTGGTTCATGCACATTTCAATTCTTTTTATTTCCCCTTCCCTCCACCTGCTTTTTATATTTCCAGCACTGAATTCATTTAGTTAACTATTAAGGCCTTATAAAGTTAATTAAGAATTGACAAATGGGATCACATCAATTTAAAAGCTTCTGCACCAGCAAAGGAGACTACCAAAAGAGTACAGGTACTCCTGCCAAGTTCTTCCAACATACATAACGAACTCAAAAATATTAGCTCACCCAAATTTAAAGACAAAATTAAAAAACAGACATTTTTAACTACAGTACAAACAGACAATACATGCATGAAGAAATGTTCAATATCACTGACCAGGACAAATGCAAATTAAAAGTAACACTAAGATTCTATCTCACTCCAAAAGAATGGCTGTCATTAAAAAGTCAACCAACAATCAACACTGGTAAGACTGAGAGGAGAAGGCTTCCCCATTGTTGGTGAGACTGTAAACTGATACACCACTGTGGAAATCCATATGGTGACTCCTCAAAAAGTAAAAATAGAAACTCCATTTGACCATGCTTTTCCCTTTCTAGACAGAGATGTATGTATACCTATGTTTATAGCAGCACAATTCATAATAGCTAAATCTTGGAAACAATTTATATGTCTATAAACAGATTAAAAGATAAGGAAAATATGTTATTTATGCACAATTGAGTACTATAGTATAAAGAAGTATAAACATAAGATATTTGTAGGAAAATTGATTCATCTTGAGACTATAATGTTAAGTAAAGTAACTCAGACACACAAACTTAAATATCACATGGTTTCTCTACATGAAAATTATAATTATGAAATTAAAATATGTAATCATGAAATAAAAGACAGATAATAGAAAAAGAGAGGAAAAAAGGTATTATAATTGAATGCGGACAATGTAACCACCAATTCTTAGTACTATATGATAGAGAGTTTGCTTTACATTTGCTCCCTCTATATATATTGATGTCAGTGTGGACTTATAGATTCTTATTCATTCAGTTCAGATTTTGAACTTTGAAATCTTTGAAATAGCTAAGAATATGTCAATTTTGTAAATAACTTCATAGTCAGATTATGACTTCTAGATCAATAATCTAATTTATTTTAATCTAATGTATATGAAAGCTATACATTTTCTTTTCACTCAGAATCATATAATTAGTCAACTGCTTCAATTTTACAAACACTATGAAACATTTGGATAAAGATATATAAGTATTATACATGAATACAGTAATAATTCAGTTATATAACTGAATTATTCAGTTCCAAATTCATGTATGAACCTCAAAAAGTTCAAGAATTTTGCACATTTTTACAATAAAAAGTAATGGAAAACCAAATGATTGGTTTGTAGGCTCAAAAATTACACTTATAAATTCATTTTTCTGGGACTTTAACAAATTTTGCAATGATTTATTTAACTCTGTCATGGTTCCCACACTTTTCCTCTTAGCTATACTGATGGTATCACTAACTTTCATTAGACTAATGATTATGATATTTTACACAAATAAAATGCAAAAAAGTGCACAGTAATGAATGTTTTAATGTGCTGCCACAAGCACTATACATGAGTTACCGGGGTGAAAGCAGCATTTAAAGTGAAGTGTCACACCTTTGTATCCACCTGGAGATGTGATGTGTGACTCTTCAACCCATATAGCAACAGGTTTTTTCAAGTCAGATTTCCAGTTCAACTATGAAACTCAACAAAGAGATTTTTTTGACTTTACTGTTCCAGTAGTAGAAAGTTGAGTTTGTAATTGTTCACAACTGAGGTATCACTGTACTTCTCCGATTATTCAAAACTAAGGCAATATTAAAATATACATAAAATCAGCCATTCAAATGCAAAGAGAACTGAAAGCCAAATCTTTCTTCCACATTTCTAATCTTATCCTTTGTCTTTGAAAATTATATCATTCAGATAAATTTAATTGACAGATTCTCCATCGCATTAAGCATTTGTTGAAATACAGTATTTTCTCTTCTTTTTCTTTCACTATTCTATCCAGGCCTGCTTTTAAGCTACTAACTTGTATTAAGTGAGAGGCCTAATGGCTGAGGAATAAGTCAGAATATCTATAATCTACTTTCTTTCTATAAAAGATAAGATATGATATGGTAACTAAAGAAGATTTCTCATGCACTAAATTCTTTCCAACTTCATGTTCTGCACCCCTCCTGATATTTTGGTATTCTTGGGTATGGTGTGGTTACATAACATGTCCAGTGCAAGATAAAAGAAGGACAACAAATTTCCTCATTAATTTAATATACTATCTGCACTGCATCTAAATAGGGAATTCCTTGCCTCACAATGACATTTGCCTCAATACTATAACCCTAACCCTAACTCTAATCTCAATCCTAACCCTGTTGCCTCTGCCAATATGAGAATGTAGTAAGTTGAAGAACAATTGACTCTATATTTTGGTATTTCACTAGTGATAACACTTTTTTTATGCAGGGATTTGAACTCAGTACCTTGTGGTTACCAGTCAGGCACTTATACTGCTGAGCTATATCCCAAGCCCCAAACACTGATAACTTTTGAATCTCACTTTTCTATCCTTTTCTGCTTCAGTCTAGTAAACTGATAAATAAGAAAGTTCAGGAGATCTCCCATTTGACACTGTCAAGATGTTCAAACCACATACAGTTACCCTCAACCTCCCCACACACCCCTTTTAACACTATATCCCCTTGCCTTGATTTTTCAAGCCATTTTTAGATGAGGTTGGAAAACCTAGTCTGTTCCTTCAAAGACTATGTAAGTAATAAAATTTTTTATAACATCTCACTATCTTGTGTGCACATTGGTCTCCGTATGTAAACTGATTTTTTGGTGGAAAACAGTGTGTCTTCTTAATTTATAATAAGAAACCTGGATATCTGCATGCAGAAAAATCAAAGCACATGCTTACCTTGGTCACTCTGTAGAAATCAATTCATAATGAATTAAAATCAAATGTGCAAACTGAATCTATAAATGTACTAGAAGAAAACAGAAAAATTTTACAACAATCATCTGGTATATAATTTTATAAATAAGACCCAAAACAGAAGAATAAATATGGGAAAAGAGAAAAAAAATTAAAAGCTTTTTCATAGTCAAGGAATCAGAGCAACCAGCTGTGGCAGTGTATTCCTCTACTCCCAGCAGTTGGATGGCTGAGGCAGGAGGATATCTCTGGGATAAAGGCCAGACTATGCTACATAGTGAAGCAAGAACTATAGAGCAAGACCTTGTCTCAAAAAAACCAAAACCAAAAACAAACTAGTGTAGCAAACAAAATGAAAAGAAAAACATGTGGAATGGAAGAAAATATATTCAAAACACATCTGGTAAGTGGTTGATATCCAAAATATATTAGGAACTCAAGCAAAAAAATAAAAAGTAATCTGATTTTTAAAAAGGCAAAGGATCTGAACTAGTCCTTACCAAAACATGAGATAAAAATAGTCAAAAATTATGTGAAAGAATGTTTAACATCACTAGCCATCAGGGAAATTCAAATTAAAATCATTATGATGATCACCTCAGACACATAAAGATAACTACTATCATATTAACAAGTGCTGGTGAGGATGGACGAAAAGGGAAATCTTGCATGCTGTTGGTGGAAGTGTAAATAGTTCAGCAATTCTGTAAAATGGAATGGAGTTTCCTTTAAAAAAAAAGTAAAAATGAAAGTAACAAATGATCCAGCAATTCCATTTCTAGACATATATACAAAGAAAATAGAGTTGTTATGTCAGAGATATCTGCGTTCTTAGGATCATTGCAATATTATTCACCAAAACATAAAATCAACCTTAGATGTCTATCAATGGATGTATGGATTTTTAAAAGGTATACTTTTAAAAAGTAGAAAATCTCTCATTTGTAACAGCATGAATGAATCTGGAGAACATTATATTAATTGAAACAAACATCACAGAAAAACGATACTGCATGATTTTACTTATATGTGGAATCTAAAAGGTCAAATCATAGCACTAGAGTTTCTACCAGGGACTGATGGAAAGTTGGGGAGATTTCAATCAAGGAAAACAAAACTTCAGTTAGGAAGGATTAGTTCAGGAGGTTTGTTATACAACATGGTGACTATAGTTAGTTTACAAGAGAAATGCCCATCAGAACAGGGGAATGGAATTGGATGTTACTGGTTTTCTTTTTGGAGTACTTAAAATGTTCTAAAATTAGATAATGTTAATCACTACAAAAAACTATGCATATACAGAAACAGTGCAAATCAAATACTTAAAATAATAACTTTATTATATTCACCCTTTCACAGAAAGCCTTAATTTTAAAATTAACTACTGGTACATGTAACAACAGTGAGGTTCAAAAACCTTATCCAATTGAAAGCTACTTGGCTGCAATACAGATATACTTTCTTACCTATGAAATCCTAAAAATATATAACAGGCTTTTTATACACCACAATGACTGGATCAGATTACTGTTGTTTGGAGCATGGGGCAAGATGAATGATAGAAAGAAATGTAAAGCAGGAACTTTGGACAATGAAATGTCCTCCGTCTTTACTATGGTATTGGTTACAAAAGTACATAAATTTGTCTCAATTCATCAATTAAAATTAAATGTAATGCAGTTGTAACGTATATGCTCATCTATATAAATTATCATCCCCAGAATTTACAACCCAATCTTGACAAGTCCAGTCCTTGACTAAATAAGGTAATAATCTTCATACTCCATAAATGAAAAATGTTTCTTGTAAGAAATATATATATATATATATAAACAAAGGAACTAATATTTTTACTTCAAGAACATATTTAGTTATCACTTTATTTGTACTAAAAATAAAATCCAATTCACTGAGGAAATTTACTTCTAAAAATTATTCTGACAATATGTCAAAAGACAAAAAAGAAAGAAGAAGAAGAAGAAAAGAAGAAGGAGAAGGAGGAGGAGGAGGAGAGAGAAGGAGAAGGAGAAAGGAAAGGGGAAGGGGAAGGGGAAGGGGAAGGGGAAAGGGAAGGAGAAGGAGAAAAAGTTTAAAACTTTTCTGGTAGAATATTTTATAATTGTGAAAGATGTAGAAAAGAAAAAAACATAATCTTACACAAGTGAGTAATTACAAAATTACATTTTGAAAGGATGGACATTGGAAAAGCATAAATTTTACAGTAACACATTGTTTAAACTCTAACATTACATTATTACACTCAACTGGAATAAAGTAGGATTAAAATGATATATAGTAATTACTACATTAAAAATACATGCATTTATACCTAAATTTAAGATTGTGTATAAAAATGTGTCTATTTTAACATTCCTACTTTTCAGATTTAACATTCATGCCTTTGTAAAGATTCCATATGATATATATTATTATGTTTGCAGGAGGAAAATATGGAAGGGTGTTCTACAAAATATTAGGATTTGCAACTTTTTTTAAAAGTTATTTTCTTTACCCTTTTGCCCTACATTTTGTTTTTTCTTATCAGCATCAAGTGCATTAGGAATATATAATATATGTTATCTTTCATCCAACTTACATGATAGGGAGAAACTGAACAAAGTTTCATTTTTAATTAATTTTCATTGTTTTCCTACCAATCTTTTTAAATTATTCTGATGCTTTCTCCTGTCTCTAAAGGCTATGTCCCACTGTTAACATTTGATGTCAACATTTGATGTGGGCTTTTTTCCTAAAGTCCATGACACAGAAGGTTTGTTAGTAAATTTCAAGTCTGAGTCATCAAGCTCCTTGTGTTTATTAACTTTGTTGCACATTTAACACAATACCAACCTCAAGTTTGAGATTGGAGAAATCTTTCTGGGCAAAAATAATTCATAATATCAGCTCCTTTAAAGATTCCAACCATTTCTTTTTACTAGCATTCTTTTTCAGTAATGGAAAGTAAAAATGTTTCCTAGGCTTCTGACAGCACATCTATATGTGAAATTTTAATCGATTAAAGATAAATATAATTCTAGTCACTCAAGATTTTTGTAAATGTGGGATAGTGAGGAAAAAATTCTCAAACTTTTGATGTTTCCTTCACTTTCAAATGTGAAGCTGTAAGAATAATTATAGGAAGATGGAAATATATAGATAGATAGATAGATAGATAGATAGATAGATAGATAGATAGAGCTAAAATAATTGTACTATTCATTTATTTAGTTAATTGAAAGGAACAGTTAATGCTGATATTGTTTGATCAATTTTACATGCCTATATATAGTAATCTGAGCAATATTTTGAAGATAACAATATGCAATATAATAATCATTGTTAATTTCCTATCATCTTTTTTTGAAATTCTGTTTCATTTTTAATCTTTTTTAATTCTCTTTTTTAAAAAAGAATAATTATAAGTGAACAATTCCTGGAGGGAGACTATGATACCTGACGGAAGTGTAAGTAAAATAAATTCTGTCATTTCAGTTATATGCTTTTTGTAAGATTGATTATATTTGTCTGAGTTATAGATATTTTTCCTGAATGTATGTATCTAAAATTTATGTTTTAATATGTATATTAATGAAATGTCATTTATGAAGTACATTATTTTTAATTTGTATTCATTACATTAATATGGTTATTTTTATACAAGAATAAGAAAACCATATGAAGATATAACCATATGAGGATCATATAAAGATGTGAAGCAGTGTATATAGAGGCATAATTTGAGCAACATGAAGAAAAACAACCATCACACCAACAAAAAAATCATTTCATAATGACTTTGACAACATATCATCTCAGCAATCAAAATTTAAAACTTTTAAATGAAATACAATCAGTAGTCATTCAATATAATTCAAAGCAAGTACTTAACTTTTGTATTATAATATCAGGCATCTCATGGAAGTGCAGATTTAATGACTAGAAGATAAAGTGATTTTTATATCACTCATTCAGTAGACCCACATTAGTAGCCACAGAAAAGCAAAGCGCTCTATACAGTGTGAAGAAGCAGAGGCAGGCAGGGAGGTGGACTGCAGAAAAGCTCTTTCACTGCATCTTGAGATGAACTGTTGCCAAGGTCAGGGTAGACTTGTATTCCACGGTATCACCCTAACTCTCAAGCAAGCCATGAGCAAGTTCATGCCCTTTCTCTTTGATACTGTGATTCCTGGGACCTGACTCTAGAATTTTCACACAGGATCTGAGCTGGCCTCCACTTCAGTAGGCAGGAAATATGTTAAAGTACACATATACTGAGATTTTACAATATTAAAAATACTGGAATATCCAGGAAAAAAATTTCTTTTGGGGAAGCACTTACTCAAATTTCAAACTATTTAATTAATTTTTGTAACTTGTAGTTTGTATTAGTTGTTGAAAAATGATAGAGATGGTTTCTCCACAAATTTAGAACTCCAAACTCCTGGCTTCCAGTTGTACTACTCTGTGGAGCAAAGCATCAGTAAAACAAAAGCAATAGCAATGAATACCCAGCTATTCCTCTGACTGCCAGTCAGACAAAGACAAAGCAAAGAGTGAGTGTAAGGGATATAAACAGAGTTGTACTTTTTCATAATAAAATTTACTTCACTAACTGAAAAATGCACTGAAACAAAAACAGTCAAAATGTCTGAATATAACAAATTAAGTAAATTAAAAATTGCAGCAAATTTTAGATCCAAAATAAAAACAATTCATGAGGAAAACTTTTTGTAAATTTCTTAACATTGAACATGTATATGCAATTGCATTATTTATAGATGATATTCTTATAAAACAACTGATTGAATAATAAAATGGTGTACATTCTTAGAATAGTGCTAAGATAGAGGTAAGAACTAGTTTCTCTGAACAACATCTTAAGCTATTCTAGAATTTCGTTTGGATCCCACAAGAATAAATCATACTCTAAAAAAGCAGGGATCAATATTTATATTTGTATGCCAAAGGCAACCAGGTATTATAGAGCAAAGATAGGAAAAATTATCAGAAGAAAATAACCCATATAGACAATCTGTGTAAAGTGATTACCTCAATCGCTTTCCAAACTTACTTGTTAAATTATAAAAAATTCAGGGAAAGAAATAGAAGGTAAATATGTATAACTTCATGAATTTGACTACATTCCCAAAACTCTTAACAGCAATTATTTTTGGAAATTAAGCAATTAAAAATTCAAGAAAATATCTACCAATAATATATCTGCTGAGTTAAAAACTATATAAGATGGGGAGTGAGGCATATAAACATAAAAAAGCAGGAAAAGAAACAGTATAAATTAGAAATTTAAAGACTGAGAGGGAAAATATCTGTGCAGCACTAAGCCAAATTATGAGAAAATGTTAGGAATCATGTGTGATAAAAAGTAAGCCATCTACTACTTCATGGCAAAAAAAAAGGGTCTTAATAAATTAAACAAAGACTTTCACTAGAAAAGATAGGAACAAAAGTGTGACTTGCAATATGGTAAAGAATTAATGAATGATCACTATCAAAAGAAAAGTCATATCACCAGCACACTGGAGTGGTAAGTGTATATTTATTAGTTATTTTGAACTAGGCACTTTTCTAAAATAAATACAGAGATTTTCTAAAATACAGAGATTGAGATATAGCATATAGATCATTAAATATGCTAGCAGTTTAAAAAATTAACATATAAAAATACTACTTTATTTCCATTTTTAGTTAGTAAAACAGAATCTCAACAAAAGCAAACAGTGCTTCAGAAAATGTGGTGGTATTTTAAGCTTGATTTTCTGTGTGATTAATGATATTGGTACCAAGATATGGAATGTCTGTCAAAGATTTGTGATGATATCATATAGGCCTGCACATGCCTCACCCAACATATGCTAACACTCTAAACAACAAAATTCTCATCAAAGCACTGTCTCTGTGATGCACAGCCTAAGCAGTGAACATAAACTTTGAAAATAAAGTGATCATGAACAAGAGAAAGGAGAAAGAGAAAACAAGAAATTGTTTAAAGAAAACAAGTTTAAAGATACTGCCAGAACTCAAAATTTTTTTCAATTTTGTAATTATTTTATTTTATCCTTGGTTGATATGTGTTAATTGTATACAGTAATAAGTTCTGTGTGGTATCTCCACTCATGTATACTGTGCACCAATCAAATCCAAATTCTGCTTGTCCACTCCTCCTCCTCCATACTCCCCACACACCTTTCCCAACCTCTAGTAATCATTATTCTACATTAAGCTCAACACTTTTAACTTACACAAATGAAAGAGAATATGCATTAGTTTTCTGTCTGTGTTTGGTTTATTTCACTCAACATAAGCTCCTCCAGTTCTATTATTCCAGATGGCAGGATTTCATTCTTCTTTACAGTAACATTCCTTTGTGCTCTTGTACCACGTATTCCTTTTCCATCATCTGTTGATGGGCAGCTAGGCAGATTCCATATCTTGGCATCTGTGACCAGTGAGGTGTTTATTTGTTATGTGGATATCATTTCTTTTGAGTCTTTACCCAATACTGAAATAAATGGAATATATGGTAATAATTACTTTAGTTTTTTTAAGGACCTCTATATGTCCCTGCAGAATGGCTATTCTAATTTATATCCCATTAGTAGGATGCAAAATTCTTTTTTCTCCATATCCTCCCCAGTATGAATCAGTTGAGGATTTTTTTACAGTATACATTCTAAGGTGAGATAATATCTCATTATAGTTTTTATTAGTATTTTCCTGGAGGTTAATGATATTTGGTATTTATCATGTATTTGTTAGTCATTTGTATTTTTTCTTTTAAGAAATTCCTATTCAGTTACTTTGCCTTTTACTTGATTGAGTTACTTTGCTTTTGTCATTAAGGTTTCTGAGTACCTCATTGATTCTAGTTTTTAATCTTCAAATGGATGTAAAAAGCTAGTTACACTGGGACACACAACACTGGGGTTTTTTAACTTTTAATTTTTATTAGTACAGATTCCTGAGAACCATGAAGGATCTGATGGAAGAATTGGAGTCTACAAAGAAATTGAAGAGAATATTGGTTATTTTTGTAGTTTGTCAGTAAACAACCCATACACATAGGTACTAAAATAATCTACAAGTAAAAATTGTGGCTGGAGAATTCACCATCACTTAAAGAAAAACATAAAAGGTCAAATGGAAGTAAAAGTGATGAAAAAGGAACTGATGATATGAACAAATAGTCTGATTTTTTAAATGTCTCTTAAAATTACAAACAGAATGCTGCTCAAGAAACTTTATTAAATATAATACTACTCTTTAGAAACAAAGAAAAATTTGTCACATAAGAAATGTTTTACATGTTGTTGAGCCATGAAATTGCTATGTGATGTTAACATCACTCTCCCCATATCAAATATCTCTTAATTACATGTGCAGCAGTATAAAAGCAAATACTCAATTATGAGAAACCACATGGTTACAACATTTATCCTGCTGGGACTGACCGATGACCTACAACTGAAGGTCATGATTTTCATTTTCATTGTTCTCACCTACATGTTGAGTATAACTGGGAAACTCACAATTATCTCACTCACCTTCACAGATGAACACTTTAACACTGCCATGTACTTTTGCCTACAAAATTTATCCTTCTTAGAAATCTCATTTACATCTGCCTGTGCTCCCAGATAGTTGTATAACATATCAACAGGTAACAAGACAATTACATATGAAAATTGTATCATTCAAATATTTTTTACTGATCTTTTAGGTGTAACAGAATTCTGTCTCCTTGCTACCATGTCCTGTGACCATTACATGGCTATCTGCAACTCCTGCATTATGTGACCATCATAAACAGCAGAGTCTGCAGAAGACTCGTCCTTTCTTGTTGGACTGCTGGCTTGGTGATCATACTGCCTCCACTTAGCCTTGGGCAAAAATCCAAAATTCTGTGACTCTAAAGTTATTGACCATTTTATCTGTGATGCAGCCCCCTCCTAAAGATTTCATGCTCAGAAACATGGCTCATCAAGCAGATGGTCATTGTTTGTGCTGTGCTAACCTTTATCATGACCCTTGTGTGTGTAGTTCAATCCTATATATATATATATATATATATATATATATATATATATATATCATCAAGACCATTCTACAATTTCCTTCTGCCTTCTACCTGCTCTTCCCACATGATTGTGATTTCCATCACCTATGGCACCTATATCTTCATCTATGTTAAGCCTTCAGCAAAAGACTCAGTGGCTATTAACAAGGGTGTGACAGTCCTCACTACTTCCATTGCTCCTATTCTCAACCCTTTCATTTACATGTTGAGGAAGAAACAAGTAAAGCAGGCCTATAAATCCTCAATCAAAAGAATTCCATTGACTTTAAAGAATTAGAGGGTTTGCTAATGTGGAGGAATCAAGTTTTCAGTAAAAAAAATACTAGCCCTGCATAAGTTAGATTTTCAAGATTTAAATCTTTGGTTTCCTAGCAAAAAAATTTTATATTTAGCAACAGTGAAATATTATACTCATACCCTTTTCAAAAAACAAGAACTGACTTCACATATAATCAAACCTCAACATAATCAAAAATAATAATAACTGAGGTCATCTCAATTCTTGGGTTCCAGTAACTTTGTGCATTGTCTATCCCACCTCAGTCTTGGGAGAGTTTTTACTCTCAGCATCATTATAGGTTACAGTTTTTTCTTTGTATTCCAAAATGATTTCAAACTTTTACCTCAGCTATTTAATAAATCATTTGTATGGTATAATTTGTTCACATTATAATAAACACACTACAACAATTATCTCTTCTATATTTTTCCTACATTCCTGGGAATTTGGTGGTTTTATCTTTATCAATTATGCTTCTTTTGAATTTTCTAAAAATTAAAGTTTCATTTCCCAAACTGCTGACCTCCATACACACAATATACCACATATAACAATTAAAAGCAATTGAGAAGTCTAATTTTTAACCTGCACTCCAGAAATCACATTTCACAATATACCAGTTACCACTGAGGCATGGACCAGATATCAAACACCTTACCAATTTCATGACCCTAGTAGACATGTGCATTATAGTAGACATAGACATTGTCCTATGCTAAGAGATTTTTACCTTTTTTTATTTGTACATGTTTATGGTACAAAATGTTTGCATTCCTTGTGTGAAGTTAGTACATGTGCATAATATGTCTTAATTCCTTTATTCATCCTCCTTTCATTCGCCTTCACACAAACTATTTCTTGAGTCCTCCTCCCCCACCATTATTTTTTTGGTACATGTTTATGATGTACAATATTTGCATTCCTTGTGTATAGTTGGCACAAGCACATAACAAATCCCAATTGCTCTCTTTGCCCCCTTTCCCTCCTATCCCTTCTCCTTCCCTCCATTTAAATAATCAATAAAAAGATCTGCACAGGATTTTTAACTCTTTATATTTTTAATTTTAGAGTCATTATGTTCACCAATATAAATGTAATGCATTCATGAGATTAGAAACTAAGGAGTTCTGAAGCTGGGTGTGGTGGCTCACACCTGTAATCCCAGCACTCGGGAGGCTGAGGCAGGAGGATCATTGTGAGTTAAAGACCAGCCTGGGCTACAAAGTGAGCTCAAGGCCAGTTTGAACTGCACAGTGAGGCCCTGTCTCAAAAAGACAAAAAAAAAGAAAAAAAAAATAAAGAAAAAAAAAGAAACTAAGGAGTTCTGAGCAGCTGGAATGAAAAGATACTCCCAAATAACCAGATACTTCACCTCACATCCTGGAAATATATGCTGAATACAACTATAGACTAATTCCAGTTACTATATACAAAAAACACACAGTCACACAAGACTATTTCAAACAAAAGATTTATAAACATCTACACTAAAAACTCTGAAACACTACTGAGAGAAGTCAAGTGAAGTTAACAGAGAGATTTCTCATATGTAAGATTGAAAGATTTTATATAAATATACCAATGACATCAAATTGAATTACTGATTTAATAAATTCTTAGGCAATGTATCACAATTTGACAAACTTATTCAAAAAATTTTATAAACTTTCAGATGAACTGAAAAAACAAATAAATATTAAAGTGAAACCACTGCAAGTACTTATCCTGTTAGATCTCTGATATAAAATTGGAACAAATAAAGAAATATAGCATGGTATAAAAATAGACAAAGAGGATAATGAAGCTGAAGTAGTCAACAACACATTTATGCTTTCATAATCATTTGATATCAATTATTAAAATGAATTTCAAGACATATAATCTGAAAATATAACTGGCTTTTATCAGTAACTCTTGGAGGAAGCAACATGCCATCTAAAATCAAAGGAGCTGGGTTTTGTAAGGTGCTGTTAGCAAGATCAGGGAAACAGAGAGATGTAAAATATGGATTGCTAAACAACAGTTTGCTTCATGCTACTTTCCCTGTAAAGTTAAAGCAGAAGGGACTTTCCTATCAAGCTAACTGAGCTGACTGCACAGTATCTCTTCTAATTGGTTGCTGTGAATATTCTGTCCTAGGAAATCCTTTCGTGGAAGATTTTCCTGATTCTTTAAAGCTTCAGTTTCACCATTTGGTGCTTAATCAAAATGATTTCATTGTACTTTGGTCTGTTCAGACTTACTGCAGAAGTTCAGTCCAAGACACTGTTTTTCTATAAATGTTCCTTGAAACCATGAAAGTGCAGTTTTCTATGTAAAATGTCAATAATGAATGCCAGACATGTAGATATTTTTATTTAAAGTGAACTTTGATTCATTTCATTCATATATATACTCATATATATGCATGTATATACATAATTTAATGATCTTCAAGCTATAGAAAAACATTTCATAAGGAAAAACTATTAATTGCAAAAAACCTGGTATCGTATGTACTCCTTAAAATTAACATATACTAAATGATATCATTAAGAACGTTGATAATTAAACTTCAGAAACATATACAGACAGTGAATAGAAAGAACCTGTGCAACTCAATAAGAATTGGACAAGGAAAAATAAAGGGCACCAAATTTTTAAAAGGCACAACGCACTTGGAAAAACATTTCCCAAACGGACGCCTAGGTGGCTGACAAGCAAAGTCAAAAGTTCAACACTTCACTGCTCATCAAGAAGGGTGGATCAAAATTATAATAATAAAAAAAAATACTCAACAGAAAAACAACTACTTGTTTTTAGTGAACAAACTATATTTCAAAAAAAATGAAGTAACTCCATTTCTGTTAAACTGTTGATTAAAGAACAAATTAGTTCAATTGTTTTTGTAAAATTCTAGAAAGATCTGTATATATCAAATACATGCTTATCCCATGACTCCAAATTTATGCTACTCTAGTTTACTTCAACCCTCTCCCAAAAGAGCAAATACTCAGAAAATCTCATGTACAAGAATTGCATAAACACTGTTTAGCAGTCAAACTAATATTAAAACAATGAAAATACTCTCACCATTAGAAGAAATGACACTAAATGTTTAGGCAATTTAAAATTATTCAGGATTTAAAAGAACAAAGTATGAAACATTTAGAACACAACATTGTAGGTAAATGTTAAGATACAGTAAATTAAATATTTCATTTTGTCTGAAGGTATGTATACTGTAAAATTCTATTGATGTTAAAAAAAGGCAAAATTAATCATTGTAATAGAAGTAAAACTGATGGCTATTTCTGCAGAGCATGGCCCTTGTAAAAGGAGAAGAGTTAGAATTTTGAAACTTGGAAAGTGTTTTATATCTTGATTTATAACAGTACATTAGTCAATAAGCATCACAGAATAATAATTAGGATTTGCACATTTAGTATGGACTTTACCTTAATCTAAAATAAAACTTGAAAGAAAAATGGATTTTTGCATTAACAAGAAAGAAGGGATATTTTGAACAAAAATATTTCTAACTGTAATGCATAAAACTATGTAACTTTATAATTAATTCATTAATATTAAAATACAATATAATTAAAGTCTAATTTGGCCCAAAGAATAGGCCTCTTCTGGTAACCATTCTAACATGCAAAATTTTTCTTAGTATAATGCCATTTTTGAATGATTTATTGTCCAAAGTAGAAATAAATCTAAATTTGTTTCAGACATTATAAACACTGGTGTCACATTCTAGAGAAAGTTTTAATATGGGTGGAAAATTTAAAAGTAAACACATATTCAGTCAATTGATTTTTGAATCTAGTAGCATGTGAAGATACTGAAAATAAGTCATAAAATCACACCATTAAGACAGTTCTCTAGAAGTACCTAACACTCATATCTTCCACAAAGAACAATCAAAGCAATAAATAAATAACTACAATTCAAGAACAGCATCAGAGGGAAAACACTAGAGTTCAGCAGAGGTGACAGGAGTCCTGTGTGGCAAAGAAATGCAACACGGTTACATATAGCAGTGAATAAAACACCTGGACACTGTGATCTTGGCTCCCAGAGAGGACTGACTTTCAGCCAAGTGATTCCCAGCCACCCTATTTACTCCCATGATCGCCTGTAGTCAGATAAAGGATTCACCTAGAGTTCGTGCTGCTTTATTACTGCAGAGAAGGGGAATTCATTTGTCTCCTCCTCTCCCCAGGATTCAAACCATACAGCCTCATCTTGAAAATAAAGGTACTGCTAAACTTCATCCTGCCCTTGAGACCAGTAATCAATACAACCTTGGCAGCCTCCACTGTGCTCACACTAAAGACTAACTCTTGACCTTAGGAATAGGTACAATAGTGACCATAGCACCTATACCCACATACAGAGCTTCATTCCAAGGAATTACTGGCCTAACCTAGCAGTAAGGCCACCTCTATGACTGGAGAAACTGACATCCACCAAGCCCTAAGGTGCAGCATGTCCAAAAACCTCCATTCTTAGAAATACAACCCCAGCCTTTCTATCAGAACCATCAGCTTCCATTAATTTGCCAAAATGATGAACACAAAGGAAACAAGAAGAGAACACAATGTATGTTCTCTAGGCTTTTTAGAAAATATGGGGTTGTTTCTTTGGCTACATACATGCAAATCTAAAAAAGGGTCATAAGAGAATGGGTACTCTGCAAGAAGGAAATCCACGCACATGTTGCCATAACAAAATAAGAAGGGTCTACCATGTTACCCAGCAGAGTGCTGGCATTGTTGTAAACAGCAAGTTAAGGGCAAGATACTTGCCAAGAGGATTAATGTGTGTATTAACTATATTAAACACTCAAAGAGTCACAATAGCCTTTTGAAATGTGTCAAGGAAAATGAACAGAAAAAGAAAGAAGCCAAAGAGAAAAGTACCTAGGTTCAACTAAAACACCAGCCAGCCCCGCCCAAAAAAGCACACTTTGTGAGACCCAATAGGAAGGAGCCTGAGTTATTGGAACCTATTCCCTATGAACTCAGGACATAAACTGGGGATGGAGCTCTGCCATTAGGCACCTAATTGGTGGCCAAGGGTCCTAGGCCCAACTTAAAAATAAAAAATCATCCTGTTGTTGTAAGCATAATTTCCTTAATTGATCAGGTGTGGTGCCTTTACCTCAGAAACAAATATTTGTAACAGATTTTCATTCTATTTAGTTAAGTGTGTCAGGCTTTTACTCTCAATGTTTTTCTTGCTCATATGTATTGCTATGGTTTTGTGTAAGTATATACCCAAATGGCCAAATATTTATGAAATATTTAAATTGGCTTGAAGATCCTGTAAATCACCGTGAGAAAAAAATGTATCAAAATAAAATGGAAGTCACTTTGGTTGAATTAATGGAAGTTTTCAGTTAAATAAATTGTTTAAAGCAAAAAAATAAATGCTACCCTTCCTCCAACACCAATGACTCTCTTAAGGCTGAGCACATCTGCTAAGAACTCAGCACTTGCCTAATAAGCTGTCCCCAAACCTAGTGGGGCCACTTCTGCCATTTAGCCATCTATACTAACCCAGCTGGGCCTTGAATAAACCCTTTCTACAGCCCTGCCCTCCAACGAAGCTGTGCTACTGCTTCCACAAAAACTTGAGTGATGTGCTCACAGATAGCACTGATGTTAATTATGAAAAAAGAATTTACATATAGACTATGTCACCACATCCAAGCACACAACCCAACTAACACACTAACAACCACCACCACCAACAAATCTTGATTGGGATTGCCTTAAGTCTGTATGATAATTTTGGGAGTAGGACCATTTTTAGTTGTTGGTTTTTCCTACACAAGAGCAAAGGATATCTTTCTATTTTACACTATCTTCTTTGATCTCCTTTTTCAGATTACTATAATTTTCAATATATAGATCTTTTATTTCCTTTGTTGGATTGATTCCTAAGTATTTCAGTTTTTTGGATACTATTGTAGAGGGTGTGGTTTCCCTAATTTCTCTCTTAGTGAATTTGCTGTTTTCATACAGGAACTTATTGATTTTTGAATGTTGACTTTATATCCAGGTACACAACTGATTTTGATTATTAAATCTATCAAGTTTTGGTGTAGTTTTGGGGTCTTCTATATAGGGAGTCATATCATGTGCAAATAATGATGTTAACATCTTCCTTCACTAGCCTTAATCCTTTCATTTTTTTTGTCTTGTCTACCTGCTCTAGAGTAAAAGCTACAATTTGACCCAGCTATTTATTCTATGTATCTTCCCAGAAGAATTAAAAACATCATTCCACAGCAATATATATGCTCCATGTTTATAAAAGCACAGATTGTAATAGCTAAATGTTGGAAGCAACACAAATGCACATCAAATTAGGAATGGATAAAGAAGATGTATTTTTTACACAATGGAGTACTACTCAGGCATAAAGAAAGATAAATTTAAGGCATTTATAAGTAACAGGGTGCAAATTGAAATCATACTCTTGAGTGAAATACATCAGACTCACACATGTAAACATAACACTTTTCCTGCTGTAAGAAACTGAAAATGTAAATAAGAACCAAAACATACAATAGATATTGTGAAATGGGAAGAAATTGTTCAAAAAGAATTGGAAACTAGGGTGGTGGAAAAGGGAAAGAATGAAAGGGAAAAGGAAAAAAAATTAAAAACCAAGAGGATAAAATGGAGACAAAGCTTTGTAAATAGGAGAAGATGAGTTGAAGTGAAGGAAGTGAAAAGGGAGGACTGGGAAAAATGGAGGGAAAAAATAGATCACGCAATGATACAAATTCCCTATGATAAATATGACTATTATACACATCTAAAATGTACCAATAAACTTAATTTTTAAAAAATAAGTTTTAAAAATTGTAACATAAGTCAAGAACTACCTGCAGAAGAAATTACCAAACCTGCTGGATTTGCAATTCCTCTGTCTGCTTAGTGGTGCTTTTTATAATATACTCCTGTGTTAATTAAAGTGGGTTAGAGTCATAAGAACTTTTGGAAAAAATAGTATTTTTATTTTTTTAAAAAAGATTTATCCCCCCCAAAATTCTCAAATCTTAGGCGAGATGTGGGCATTAAGATGTAGGATGCTCCAAAGTTTCTGAAGAACAGTCAACCCAGAAATAGTCCTCACTAAAGCATATTAGAGTTAAACTGATAAAAAGTTAAAGACAAAGAGAAATTCAAAAAGCAGCAAGACACAAAGGTATTCACATTTAAGGGAACTCCCATTAGACTAACATAACATTTCTCATTAGAAACCTCATACGGCAGGGAAAATGAGATGATATACTTATAGTGCAAAGGGGAAAAAAAGAAAAGAATTGGTAGTCAAGAATACTAAAGTGACCAAAGCTAATTTTCTGAAATGAAGGGGAAATAAATCCTTGTACAAGTAAAAGTTGAGAGAACTTATCACAACTAGACAAGCCTAACAAGAAATGTTTAATAAAAAAGAGGGAAATATTTATAGAATCCAATATCCACATGCAAAAGAATGATAATGACTGTGATAGAAGCAGACAAAAACATAAAACGTATTTCTTACTGGTTACTATTTTGTTTTGTTTTGTTTTTGAGATTTTGTATTGTTTCTACCCTCTTTCTGTTTCAAAACTTTTTCTTTAAATAAAAAAAAAATTTAAAAAGCAAGAGGAGGAAAAGAAAGTGCTCTAAAAGAGACAACTGTATGTATACTTAAGTGTGTAGGATTGATAACCACATTACTAAGTTTTTGTTGGATCAGTGAACAGAACTGTTTGCAGCCTCACTGTTTGACTGTCCACTTTGTATACTTTAGTTTTGTAACTTGAACAACTATATCCAAGAAGACAACATGTAATGTATCAAATAGTGATTTCTTACTGTTTATTTTTTTTTGAAATTCTGCAATTGTTTCTACCATTTTTTGTTTTGCTTCCCCCCTCTTTAAATAAAATTAAAAAAACATAAAACGTGCTGGTAAAGCAACTACAAAAATAAAAAAGAGAATGCAATCAAATTTTATTGCTAAAAAACAAAACCATAAATGTAAGCACAGAGTGAAAAATAATAGAAAAAAGTATATACGAACCTCTAGGGAAACAATGGACAAAATGAAAATAATCATTTTTTTCACATCAATAACAGCCATGAATGGAAACAGATTAAATTTCCCAATGATAAATAGTATCTGAAATAACTTTTTTAAAAGGACTCAACCAAACGGTGCTCATAAAGGAATTCATTTTACCAGTAAGCACACACATGAACAAAAAGTAAAGAAATAGAAAACTATATTCCATGCAAACCAAAATCAAGCATATGCAGAAGTAGCCATACTGCTACATATAAATAAAATTTAATTCCCAAAGTCAAAAATACACAAAATATAGCATTATACAGTAATAAAGGAGTTAATTCAGCAAGCAGATAAACCATTGTAAACAAGTGCAATACCAAAGTACTCTAATATTTAAAGCATATATTAGTATGTATAAAAGAAGAGTTAGATTTCAAATCAGTCAATTGAGGTCTTTGACGCCTCATTTCAACAGTGAACCAAACTGAAAAATAAATAAACATGGGTGTTAAATAACACTATAGATACACAGACCTAAAAGACATTTATGGAACAAATTCATCCAATAACAGTGGAACACATATTTTCTCAGCACAGAGAACATTCTCAAAGATACACCTTATGAGAGACCTCAAAAAAGTCTCAACAACACAGACTTAGTTTCTCTTTCATTTCTCTCAAAATGAAAAACAAGTTAAAGGTCTGGGGAAAAACAATTTAAAGCTCAAAGAGAAGGCCCTGGTCTTCAATTTCAGTACCATGAAAATAAATATATTTATATGTATATAAATATATTTATATCTGGAATAAGTTTTAGTGTTCACCAGTATAAGAAGGTGATTACAGTTAACAATAAGCTATTGTATACACAAAAATCACTAGAAAAAAGATTTAGAATATGCCCAACACAAAGAAATTGTATGTCAATGACATGAGAAGATACATGTAATGATTTGATCTTTACATATTATATACATGCATCAAAATAGCATACAGTACTCTTTAAAGATGTAAATTATTATCTGTCAAGAGAAATAAATTTTTATAAACCAATTTAATTGCAATAAATGAATCATGTAATTATGAGATTATTTTTATTATATTTAAAAGTTCACAACATTTGACATCATATATTCAAATATATGTCAGTCATTGATGTTTACTTTTTAATAGTCACTAAAATTATTTTGATACAAATGTAGAACAAAACCTAGAATTGTATACACTGCAATGTAAGCAGTGTGGGTTATGTAATTTTGTATAGGTTTTTCTGGTCTCATTAAAATTTCTTAAAATGGAATTAGTATATCATTACATATTAATTCATATAAGAGTTTAAGTAAGAATGCGATTTCCATATAATCCTCCTGTATGTTTAATCTCAGGTTATATATATAATGTGAGTATAAGAAGAAGTTAAACTAGTGTTTTATTTTTAAATCCGATTCTCCTGTTGTCCTACAACCTTACCCAATACTGCAACTTCTTGCCTCCAAGGACACTATATCCAAAAAGTCAGTTAACATGCCTTTTTAACCTCAAATTTAGTTACTCAAAGGATTCATTAGTGAATGCCTATAGGTCACTAGGGACTCTGTTTATTCATTTGGTTGCTTTTTATAGAATAAAGCAAATGTTATGCTAGGTATACTCAAGTGCTCCTTGCTGTTTCAAGTCAGAGTAGCAACTCTCCAAAAGTGGAGGAGCTTTTATATAGTACTGTTTTATTTTCCATTTTTTTCTACTTTCTTTTAGGAAGTAAAAATAGTACAATAGGGAAGTCTAAGTTGCTTTTGTAAAATGACTATTTCTGTGATGTTTGTGCATTCTAGAGTTGTCATGAATTTGACAGGGAATGCATGAGTTAAAATGGCCAGAGGTTCACATGAAAATCTTCATTTCAACTGGCATTTCCAATTTAGAAATTTAAAGATTTCAAGTGTTTTCACAACCAATAGAAACTATGATTGACAGTCATAATAGTAAGCGCAATAAAGTTTATCAGTTTAATTATATTTAGTTTGATAGAAATTGCACTATGCTTTGAAAGGGAAAGTATTTTAACTACCTCCTAAATGTAACAAATATGAATGATAATTTCTATGTTTGGTAAGGATTCACTTTTTGTTTACAGAATAGGTTTTTAAGATATATAGATATCAATTTTGGAGACATTGATGCACAAGACTATAATGTCATTTGAATATTAAAATTCAGTACTTACCCAGAAATATATTAC
The DNA here is from genome assembly GCA_004027455.1 of Hydrochoerus hydrochaeris. Taxonomy (NCBI): domain Eukaryota; kingdom Metazoa; phylum Chordata; class Mammalia; order Rodentia; family Hydrochaeridae; genus Hydrochoerus; species Hydrochoerus hydrochaeris. The sequence continues at coordinate 77,755 of PVLA01005202.1, read as the reverse complement.
CTATATTGACAACCTCACATCCTAAAGGTAGCCTATATAATATATATTTAAATCATATATTCACATACATCATACACTATAATATATGCAAAATATCATATAAAATATATATTATATAATATATATTTATGCAAACTTCACTTTAGGTACTCAAAGCATGAAAAATGGGTGCAAGTTTCATTACCTTCTTAGAGAACTCTATCTTCATGTAAAACATACATTTTAAAAGTGAAATAAACCAAAAACATTCACAATTACAGCATTTACTAATATTCAGTGGTAATAGGGCTGAGTAGGTTTATTCACTGATGTGATTTCTGTGTTTTCTGAGACATTACCAGAAAGGTTGAAGTAAAGAATTACTCGATAGTATTGGACAAAGGGAAGGCAGTTTCTCTGTTATGATATGTTAAGATAGTAAAAGCAGAAAATTAGATCTCTTTAAAAGCAAGCATAAAAAATAAATTTAACAATAGGCTCACGTTTAAACAGAGTTAACATCAAAACACTTTGAATTAGGAGTCCAAAGAAAAGAAAAATAGATTTATAGACATTCAACTGGATAATATGCAATAGATAAAGCCATTTAGAGAATAATCAACATGTCTCTGAGGTTGTATATATTATGTGAACAATTGGGTGAAGACACACGTAGCACTATCTAAACAAGTGAGCATTCTCTGTTAAGCGCCATTATAGTATCCGGTATTGTTTTCTGAAGAAATGTAGTGATGGAGATTACAGAAAGCCCCATCATTAGGCTTGCAGGAAAATTTCTTAAAAGACTTAAACTTGTACTGAAACCCAATAAATCCAGTGGAAAAATAACAGTTGCTCATGTCTGTTAAGCACAAAAAGCTCTTGTTCTTGTGAGAAGCATTTACTAAAATGTCAATCACCAGGAACGTGCTCACACAATGTAATGCATTCTACTTATTAAAAGGAATCTATCCTTGTGAAATAGGATACTTGAAACACATATGAAAAGTTCAAATAGATGTTCAAATATGTGTTAGTATGTATTTGGGAATCAAGGATGTTTCAAAATAACATGTAGATTTATTGATCATCTGAAAGATATTTCTAAACATAGATAGTGGCAAAAATGCGATTATGTTTAAGGTCGAGAGATACAGAGAACTCTAAAAGATTTTGATAAGTATTTTTCAATGGTATGAAACAAAAAATTTCAAGCTGAGGCTCTAATTGTCTGATAACTAGAAAGTTTCTAACATCATAACAACAGTCATCCCAATGAGATTAATGGTGCTGGCTTGTGCAAATGTCCTCAACGATGTCATAATTTTCATTTTGTTTTAAATCAAAATATTCATTTTCTATGTTTTGTTTGTAGTTTAAGGTTGGTCTATATATTTAAAATTAATTAAAATCAGGATATTGTGGGAGTAGGGAGAAAAGACTATCAAACAGGTAAGAGAAACAAAATACTTTTGAAGTTTATTTATCACAGCATTTCATAAAGGTACAAATTTATATTGTGCATAAATATATAGTGCGTTAAAATATTCAATATTATACACCATCATGAACTGTACGTGAAGACTTAGGGACAGAGAAAACTAAGGAGAAAGTGCATGGGGGAAGTTAGAAAAGTTTTACATGTTGAGAGGGTGAGGGTATGAGTTTAAAGGTGATCAGGAAAGCACTCACAGATGTGCAATAACCAAAAATATGGAATCATAAGTCTAGAGCAGAGACCTCCAGTGACAATGATGTATATATATGGTAAGTCCAAGTTGTCTAAAATACATCAGCACTTTAAGGAATAATGAGCTAAGCGGGCTGGGGATTTAGCTCAGCGGCATAAGCACATGACTTGCAAACACATGGTCCGGAGTTCAATCCCCGGTACCATTTAAAAAAATAATAATTATAATTATAACGAGCTAAGCAAATACATTAGAGAATTCTTGAGCATCAGAATCCCCTTGCTTCCCCTAAAATGGTAGGCCATGAGAATCTAAATAAATTCTTACAGTGTGCTAAGGGCAATCATTTTTTTAAAAACGTAATGAAGAAAATCTTAACAGATTTAAGATTAAGATAATCCATAACAAAATGTCTCTGGATGTTATATTTAGCTCTTACAGAAATCAGAAATCTTCACCGAGGAGCAATACAGTGACAATTTTCATTTTACTAGGACTGACAGATGATCAACAACTTCAGGCTCTGGTTTTTGTATTTCTCTTTCTTACCTACACGCTGAGTACAACTGGGAATCTGACTATCATCACTCTCATCTTAGTGGATTCTCACCTTAAAACAGCCATGTACTTTTTTCTAAAACATTTTGCTTTCTTGGAGATATCATTCACCACCACAAGTATTCCCAGATACTTGTATAACAGCAACAGATGACAAGATGATTACTTATAATGCCTGTCAGTCAAGTGTTCTTTACTGACCTCTTCGCTGTAACTGAGTTTTTTCTTCTGGCTGCCATGTCCTATGATCGCTATGTAGCCATCTGCAAGCCCTTGCATTATGCCACCATCATGAGTAGCACAGTCTGCAGAAGACTTGTCTTTTGTTGTTGGGTAGCTGGTTTGTGTACAATAATTCCCCTTCTCAGTTTAGGCCTAAAGCTGGAATTTTGTGATTCTAATATTGTTGACCACTTTATCTGTGATGCATCTCCCCTCCTGAAAATCTCTTGTTCAAATACTTGGTTCATGGAACAGACGGTTACCACCTGTGCTGTACTGACACTCATTATGACACTCATATGTGTAGTTCTGTCTTACATTTACATCATTAAGACAATTTTAGGGTTCCCTTCTGTTCAGCAAAAGAAAAAAGCCTTTTCCATCTGTTCATCCCACATGATTGTGGTTTCCATTTCCTATGGAAGCTGTATCTTCATCTACATCAAACCTTCTGCAAAGGAAGAGGTGGCCATCAACAAGGGTGTGACTGTCCTCACTACTTCCATTGCTCCTATGCTGAACCCTTTCATTTACACACTGAGGAACAAACAAGTTAAACAGGCCTTCAAAGATTCAGTCAAAAGAGTCATAATATTTTTCAAGAAGTAAGAAAATGCACCTAGACGAAGAACATCTCTAACATCTTAATCAGGTAAAATTTTCAACACATTCTCTCTTATCTTTGACTAGTGACATCTGATATTCTTTAAGATCATATGTTTCCATAGGAATGCCAATAGTCTTCAAAATTTAGATTTTGATTTTATTTTTGAATTAAGAATGCAAAAAAATCAAATACAATAAAATAAGATTCAAACAAGTGGCCAATAAATTTTTGCATTTCTATGCAAAAAGAAATGTAAAAGATATTGCATTATTTCTTTAAATGCAAAACTTTTAAATGATTTTTTCATTGATTCAATTAATAAATGTACATTGAGTAATTTCTTTAGGCCAAATACTCTTTTCAGCACTAAAACAGAACTGGTAAATTTTACTATCAGAAATAAATGGAAACAATGCAAGCATGCTAAGTGCTGCTCAATTTATAAATAGGTATAGAAAATGTTGTATATATACAGCATGGAATATTATTCAGTTATAAAATAAGCTGAAATTCTATCATTTGCAAGAATATAGTTTTTACTAGGAATCTTTAACGTAAGCGAAATAATACTCAGAAAGTCAGGGACATCTTTTGAGTGTTTAACATAAGTGCTGATGTCAGAGATACTAAGGTACACAGTAGAAAAGATTGGGAAAATGTTCATGGGTGGATACTAAGTTACAGTTTGATAGCAGTAAGAATTTTTGATGTACTATTGCACAGTAGAATGACAATGGAAAATAATGATGTACTATATATTTCAAAAATTAGAAAAAGGATTTTGAATTTTTTTATGATAAATTATTTATATTTGAAGACATAATTTTTAAAATTTGAACACTGCAAAACATAGTATGCCATAACATCACATAGTATGCCATAAATAACTAAAATTCTTCTATTTTGTTAAAAGCTTATGAACAATAGTTATAAAGAGGTTGACATGCTCTGAAATAATCATTTTTATTATGAAAGAAAATTAACCATTCCATATGATATACATATATCAAACACCATGTTGTATGATACCATTATAAACAATTATTGCCTGTCAATTAAAGTATAATTAGAAATAAAAATACATGTATTTAAAATGAACCTTAAATGTTGTTACTATTTGTTATTTTCTAGCAATGAATTCTAATATTTCTATGTCAGGAGGAAGTTAAAGTAAAGTCATATTTATGAAAGAACAAATGTGAGACTTAATGGAACTTGCAGTGGATTTCAAGCTATAGAAATTTTGGGCTATTACATTTCAATATAATTTTAAGTATCAGATATGTTAGCACACAAGAAAAAGAAATTCACATTTCTGCTTCCTTTTAGAATGATTATAAGTGAAACAAGTCATTTTTTTGTTGAATTGATTATTGGTTTTGGCTCAAGAACTGTTATTCTTTGGATTCTGAAAAAGAAAAACTAAGGATTTAAAAATTTTAAAATACAATTTACTAACTGTATAACAAACTGTTAAGGCACAAAAGGAGATTTGAATCTCTTAGCTGCCTTACATGATATGAATTAATTAAAAGAAACTCTACTAGGTCTTGTTTCTAATTTGATTTTTAATGACTTCCTATCAGTCTGTTTTAAAGAACCTGACATATTTTCCTGGCTCTAAAAACCATGTTGCATATGTTATTATAGTAGATTTAATTTTTATTCCCTCAAGTTCTTTAAATAGAAGATTCATTAATGATATTTGAAAATGGGTCATCAAAGACTTGTTTTTTAACTGTCACAAATCTGGTAAATAAAATAAGTACAGACCTTAATTGGAAAAATCTCTCTCTGAGAAAGAGTTCATTACCTCTTTGAAAACCATCTGGAAATCCCATTTTTTTTTCAGTGTGAGAGAGTTTCCAGAAAAGGTTATTTCCTAAACTTATGAGAGCACTACATCTATTATGGGAAAGTTTGTGCAATTAATTACAGATAGAAACCTCAAGGAAAGTATACATTAGTATGCTACCATTACTGTGGAAATGATAGATTGAATCAATGATGACCAGAAATACCCATGTTTGTTTTCACCTTTAAGTCCATTCTTAATGCATCTATCACAATAAATACAGTTAAGCAACTAAGCAAGGGCTATAACTGATTGCCGGAGTATGAGTACAATAAATTCTGACATTTCTGCTACATTTTCTTTTTCCATATTGTATCATATATGCCTTTAATAAAAGAATCTTTACTGATTATATGAAAATTTTACAATAGAATTTTAATTAATTAAGCATTATTGTTAAAGTTTTAATCTTGAGTAAGGTTGATGGGTGAAATTATATTTAGCAACAATGAACGTCACAACAGCGTGCTGAGAAGTAATAGTATCACTTGCATACAAATTTCTGCAGACTAAAACCTAAATTAATTATAATTCTATATAATGAAACTGAGAGAATAAAAATCAAATCTACCATAATAACAGAGGCAATATGACCTTGAGAGATAGGAAAATATGTCAGGTTCTTAAATCCTAAATTAAATGTTGAATATGTGTATTCCCAATTAGATTGGAAACTGAAAACATGGATTGAATGGAGAAATAGAGTTAGGAAAAGGCTTCTCTTGGTAAATAACATGTATATATTCATTTCAGTATTCGTTTTAGCATTTTGTGTAAAGGTTGAATAATTCTAAAATATTATTTTGTTTATAAAGAAAATGAGGAGAAGAAACAGGATGTGGAAAAGCAAGAGTTTCATTTCAGAATAATGTTGAGGATACATTTGATTATATGACTGAGACTGGGAAGAGATTAGGAGTTCAAAAAGCACTCAAAAAGAGTGTACAATAGTGTACAGTAAGATATAATGAAGCGATAAGTATCATAAAAACAGACACCAGTAAAAAAAATAAATTCTAGAAATTATAAACCAAAATGATGACAGGTAAAGTACATATGTGAGAAGAGGGTAAATCATGAGAGAAAGCTATGAATATTGCTAGTTAAAACTATATATTCTACTTAGAAATTTCCTAAATTTCAACAGAAAAGGACAGGTATCTGATAAACTTTGGTAAAAATTGTTTAGTTAAAATCATCAAACAAAATGTGATTTCATTGTATTGACAATGTAATACATGGTGGAAAGTCAAAAGGAAGGTCATTGTGGACTGAAACACTGAAATAACTTAAATGTACTTACTGCACATTACCAATCAGGTGAAACAAATGATCAAAATAAAGTTTAATATTCAGCTTTAGAGTATACCCTGTCAGAAAGAGCCTTCAGTCTCATAAAAACATAGCAGTTTGAAATTTAAAAGTGAAATACAAATACAATACAATAGATTTGGAATAAAATACAATAAGGAGCCAAAATACTTTGAAATGTGACATAGAAAAGGCAATTTGAGTTTTTAAATATTTACCTTAGAATGACTAAAATAACACAATTATAGAATTTCAACGACTTCTTTATCAATAATTTTTGTAAACAAAATATTTAACTGCACTTGAACTTTGTTTCATATTTTTTCTCACTGTCAGTTGGCATTTCACACAAATGTTTCTGAATGATAAGTACAGAAACATTATGAGAAACCACACAGTTACAGCATTTATCCTCCTGGGACTGACCGATGACCCACAACTGAATATAGCGATTTTCATCTTCCTGTTTCTCACTTGCATGTCAAGTTTAACTGGGAAGCTCACAATCATCTCGCTCACCTTCACAGACTCATACTTTAAAACTGCCATGTACTTTTTCCTACAAAATTTATCCTTCTTATAAATCTCATTTGCATCTGCCTATGTTCCCAGATTGTCCAACATATCAACAGGTGACAAGACAATCACAGGTAAAATTTATAACATTCACATATTTTTTTTTACTAATCTTTTAGGTGTGATAGAATTCTATCTCATTGCCACCATATCTTTTGACTGATACGTGGCCATCTGCAAACCCCTGCATTATGTGTCCTTCATGAACAGCAGGGTCTGCATAAGACTTATCCTTGTAGCTGCACTGCTAGCTTGGTGATCACACTCCCTTCACTTAGCCTTGGGCATAAACTTGAAATTCTGTGACTATAATGTTATTGACCATTTTATCTGTGATGCAGCCCCCCTCCTAAAGATTTCATGATCAGAAACATGGCTCATCGAGCAGGTGGTCATTGTCAGTGCTGTGCTAACCTTTATCATGACCCTTGTGTGTGTAGTTCAACCCTACACATATATCATCAAGACCATTCTACGATTTGCTTCTGCCCACCAATGGAAAAAGGCATTTTCTATCTGCTTTTCCCACATGATTGTGATTTCTATCACGTATGGCAGCTGTATCTTCATCTCTGTTAAGCCTTCAACAAAAGACTCAGTAGCTGTTAATAAGGCTGTGACAGTCCTCACTACTTCCATTGCTCCTATTCTCAACCCTTTCGTTTACATGCTAAGGAACAAGCAAGTAAAACAGGCTTTTAAGGACTCAATCAAAAGAATTCCACTGACCTTAAAGAAGTACAGGGTTTGCTAACGTAAAATAATTTTTAGTTTTCATAAAATTCATTGGTTTCTAGGTTTGTTATCTCTGAGCTTTTACATTATTACTTTTCTTGCAAGGAAACTGCTTCAAGATAACTTTTCTCAATAAGAAAACATATTTCTAGGAAACAAAGGAATGACTACATATTAGCAAGTCTTAACACAACTACGAGTAAAGTGAAAGCAAATACTGTAGAATCAATGATTTCATCACACATTTTGCATTGATCAATTTTGTTTACTGTATTTTCCATTTTCACTATTGCAAAGCCTTTTTTAAAAGCCAAGCATCTTTTCAGACAGAAAAGGAAAGCCACAAACGACTACCTTTTCATACTTTATATTACAGAATTACATGAACCAAGTGAATTAGTTAAGCATCTTATTACATCAAAAGTGAATCATAACCACAGCACATAACAACAAAAAGGTAACATTTTAAAGTTAAATGTTTCAAGTGTGTATACCTGAACATAGAATGAATTATTTAGTATATGAAACATGTCTATTATGGGTATTTAAAAAATTACAGGGCTAATAAATTAATTTGAATAGAGGTTGTGCGGAATAGAACGTTAAAATATTAGTAAAATTGTAAAGCAAAGGGTCATATGTCTACATTTGCATTTCTTTCTCTGTCTTTACCTATAACTATAACCATTTGCTGTTGTGAAATTAAAATGTGAGGAAAATCATAAAAATACAGAAAATTTAAAAATATGGAGTGTTTGTAAATTACGCACACAAATCAGTGTAACTCAAAGCTTACAGAAGCTTTATCCACATCATCTCAAACTTTTGGCAGAAGAATCTGTGGCTGATGTTGACGTCAAATACTGACTGCTATCATTTTTTCTGTTCTGAATCCCCTCACTTACACTCTGAGACATAAGGAAGTAAAACAAGTCTTCCATTACATTTCAAGGGGCAAAAGCATACATAGCTCAACAGTTTTGTTGAGCTTGGTTACAAGCTGAAATGATTATATCTACAGTTAAATAAAATATACACTGATATTTTTTATTTTATAATGTGGCCCCTATAAAATTTTAAGCTTCATATGTGGATCATGTTTTATTACCCTTAGAAGGCTGTAGATATTTATGCAGATCTGGTCATTTTGGATATCTTGCTTATTTTTAATTTTGTGTTTTACTCTCTTCACTTTCTACCTTACTTGTTCCCTATTTGTTATCTTTTCTGAGATAGTGATTCCTGTTACACTGATTATTGGTTGCTTTTTCTTGAAAAGTTTTCTTAAATTAATAGTTATATATTTAAATCAAAATATTTTTGAATTTAAAAATTTAATAATAAATTATTACCCAATTATTTACATTTATAAACATATTTTCTGATTGTTCTTTGAAAGGAGTGCTTCTTTAATAATATATTTTGCCTCTAAAACACATGAAGAAGGTCAAGAAATGTATCTCACTAGTAAAGTGCATGGGAATGACTTCCTGGGATTCACCTCCTTTGAAAGCAAAAATAAAAAAGAAGAAACATGTAAATTTGTCCCTTCTCTATAATCCATGTTTCTCTGAAAGTAAGACCTAACCAGAAAATAAGTGCTGGTTGTTACCACGGTGATGGTCCATGTCTTGTGGAAGATAATATGTCACTCACTTTTCCTGTGCTTGGGACACCCAGACCCTAACCTTTTCTCATAAGTCAGTGTCATTCTCAGACTGCAGGGGGAGAGAGCAAGCAGTCAACAAGAAGCAAATCATCCCTGCAAACCAGCTCCTGCACAGGTCGCTGCTGCTGGGGATACACAACCAGAACTCAGCCCCTTCTGGTGTGCAGGCTGTCAAACAAGAAGCACCGACTCCCTCCCCATAAGTGATAGGCTGATCCAGAGAAACAGGATGTGACAATAGCTATTTAGGTGAAATTCAATTTGATGCTTGTGGTGTTTGGTATTTCACTGACTGCATATCTAGGGCCGGTACTCTGATCATGTATTCAGAGGATAACAATATGCAGTGTAGCATCTATGGTGGAATCTTTTTGTGAGGGTGGTAGCCATAGTTATTCCCTATTACCTTGTTTTGAAGTCCTGTACCATTTTCATTGTTTTTTGGGGGGTGAGTTTTATTTTTTATTTTTTTTGCTTTTGTTATATCCAATGACTTGGGCAGCTATTTCAAAATTAAAAAGATATATTATGGTAGCCATTTTGGATTTACCGTTGTCTTGTTTTGAAGTCCTTTATTGCATTCATTGTTTTGTTTTTATTGGTTCTGTTCTGTTCTGTTTTGTTTGAGTTTTGCTATGTCTGAAGGTATCTGCAGCTATTTGAAGACAAGAGGCATTATGGAAACCATTATTGATTTCCTATTGTTTTGAAGTCCTGTGTCATTAACACTGGTTTGTTTTGATTGGCTTTATTCTGTTTTATTTTGCTTGGTTTTATTCTCTTTAAAACTATAAAAAATTCAAAAAAAGATAAGGCACTTGGAATTCAAACTGCTTATTTGCTTCAAAATTTCGTATTTGAAGAAAGCCTGACAAGAGAAACACTTTCCAGTAACAAGATATTTTCAAGAAGCAAACCTTACCAGGCATGGTGGCACATACCTGTTAATCCCAGCACTCGGGAAACTGAGGTAGGAGGATCACCACGACTTCAAGTCTAGCCTGTTCTACATAGTGAATTCAGGCCAGCCTGAATTACACAGTAAAAAAAAAATCAAAAACAAAACCAAGACCAGGTGTACTAAAATCATTCTAAGCAATATTTGAATAGTGGAACATGTTCACATTAGGCTTAAAATAAGCAACTAGAAAATGCATCATTTTTATCAAGCATTATTTTAACTGAAAAATGTATAGGATATTGTTTGATAATCTAATAAATGTGTAAAGTATAATGATCAAATCAACATAGTAAATATTTCCAACTCCTTAAACTTTCTTAATGTTTGGTAACATTCATATTTAATATAAAAATGTGTAACAACCAGCCTAACTCTGCTCATCTTGAAAAATAATTGAACTTCTGGGGTTGGAGGTTTAGCTCAGTGGCATAAGTGCCTGACTGGCAAGCACAAAGTCATGAGTTCAATCTCCCATACCAAAAAAAAAATAAAAAGAAAGAATCGAACTTTTGCATATATATTAATTAATGTGAACAGTTATTATGTGAGCACATCAGTCATGCTGCTTCTTAGAGCAATATTCATTAATAGTGAGTAGGCAGAATGGGCAATGCAGTGAAAAGAGTTTAAGGACCCAGGTAAGCCTTTTCTAAAGCAGGTAAGGTTTTTGGCAACTAATGATACCAGTTATTTATAGTATCAACTCCAATTTATTCTCCAACTTTGACTCTGATGGTGCATTTTTCTCTTCATCATATCTAGTGTTTTTCCCATTTCCTATACTGGTCCATTCCATTCCCTAATTCCCAGACTGGTAATTATATGAATTACATTCTCCATGTTCTGACCCTTTAGTCTGATAACCATTCAGTGATTCCAAGCAGAAATCAGTGAACTTAGTAGCTACTAAATTATTAGAAACTCTGTTTCAAGTTTAGACCTCAATAATGTCCTGTACCTATCTGTGTGGATATCACAACACAAGAGAATGCTTGCACTGCAGCAGTGAGAGTCACATGTTACTTCAGGTTCACTAAGGGCTGACCTGACGACCCAGAATGAGAAGTCTATACATACATAAAGGGCTGATGTGAAGGAGTGATTACTGTTAGTCTTCCCAATTCTTGGAGGTTGCTATAAATGCTTGAAACATCTTGTTGACAAAAATGTTTTTAAGGCTTACTCTAAGCCAAATGATATACTAAGCATTTCATTTGTATTAATTTTAAGCCTAAAGAAAAAGAAAAAAATTCAAAATGCACACTTCTGTATCCATCACAGTGTCAACAGGTATCATTTTCTGGGATTTTCTTTTCTGTACTAGTACCATGCTATTTTCACTACTGTATTTTGGCAATATAACTTGAAATCTGGGACTGGAATAATTTCTGCCTTGCTCTTATTGCCCAAAAATGCTTTGACTATTCTATGTTTCTTCTGTTCCATATAAGTGTAGAACTGTTTGTTTTCTAGTTCTGTGCAAAAACTTATGTTATCAAAATGGGAATTGCACTGCATCTATGCATCATTTTTGATAATATGACCATTTTTATAATAACAGCTTTCTACCAAAAAATGAGGCTTGTCCTTCCATTCTCTAATGTCCTCTTCAATCTCTTTTTTCAAAACAATATATTTTTCATTAAAATTTTTTTCAATTTCTTTGTTAGGTTAATTTTGAAGTGTCTAATTGTTTGTGTCCATTGTGAAGGGGACTGTTTTACTGATTGCTTTCTCAGTATGTTTATGCTTGGTGTATTGAAACACTACTGATTTTGGTGTGTTTATTTTGTATCCTGAAACTTTACCTAGTTGATTTAGTTTTAAGAGTCTGTTGCTGGAATTGTTTATACCTGCTTTATTGCTGAAGTTTTTACTAATTCTAGGAGCCTTTTATTGGAATTCTGGGATCATCTATCTAAAGAATTATGTCATCTATAAATAATAATTTGACTCCTTGCTTTTTATGCCTTTGATGTCTTTCTCTTCCACTTGCTCTAGCTAATGTTTCAATTACTATATCGAGCAGGAGTGGTGAGAATGGCCACATTTTCTCTTGCTCTGGATTTTGGTGGGGACGCTTTCAGTCTTTCTGAAAGATGTTGGCAGGAGATTCCTCATGAATACATTTTATCACTTGAAGCTAACATCTTTTATACCTATTTTCTTCAAGAATTTTTTTTTTTCCTAATCACGGATGATGTTGAATTTTGTCAAAGTCTTTTTCTGCATCCACTGAGATGATCATGCCATCTTTACCCTTACTTGTGTTTATGTGATATGCTTATTAATTTATTTGTCCTAAATTATTCTTGTACCCCTAGGATAAGACCAACTAGGTCATGATGTATTGTCTTTTTAATAACTTGCTGTATTTTGTTTGCAAGTACCTTGTTGGGGACTTTTTCATATATAATTATTAAGGAAATCAGTTTGTAATTTTTTGTGTTTGTCATCATTATTGTTAAATGTTTCTCTGGTTTTGATATAAGCATAATGCTCACTTTAAGGAATGAGTTTGGCAGTGATCCTTCCCTTTTGGTTTCTTTGAAGAGTCTGAGAAGCATTGGTATTATTTCTTCCCTAAAGTTTTTGTAAAGCTTAGTGGTGAATCAGTCAATTTTTGGACTTTTCTTAGTTGGTAAGCTTTTTTTTTTCTGCCTCATTTCCCTTGTCAGTTATTCACCATTTTCATTTCTAAGTGCATTAATGTTTCTTTTATTCCTTTTTTGGGGGGGTAAGTTTTGCAACTGATTAATCATTTTGTTCATCCTTTTGAAGAATTAACTCTTTAATTCACTGATTCTTTGTATTTTAGTGTAATGGCCATGTAACCAGAACAAAAATACAGACAGAACATGTTTTCAATATCCAGAAATCTCTTCCATGTCCTCCACACATAAATATCTTGCTTAAGATAACTGCTTCTCTGACATAATTCCAGAGATTTGCTTGTTTATTTATAATCATCATATAGGTAGAAATACATAAATTCCCTCTTATTTACAGTTTTGTTTTCCAGTTTTGGTTCAAAAATATCCAAAGAAAAATTACAGAAATAACAAATACATAAGTTGTAAATTTAACATGCTTCTAAGCATAATAAAATCTCACACATCATCCAACTCCATCATACCCAAACTTCCCATGATCTTTATGGTCTCTTCTGGTATCCACCACACCAAGGCTAATGTAGAGTTGCTTTAAGACTTCCAATATATTCCATAAGATGTCAAAACCCAGACCCCAGAGATCTATTTCCAACCCTTACACCAGAGAGGGTGAGAGTGCTAAGATTGCCATATAAGCAAGGAGCACCCAAGTTCAGCAGGAAGCAGTTCTGTGAAAAGAGATGCCAATTCCTTGAGAAAGATTATGTGAATCAGGACTCTAAGTTACCTCTTCCCTGTAAAAACACATATAGGCACAGGCACCTGGCCCCACTGAGAACATTAGCTCTCTCTCTCACCATCCCACTTCCATTCTGTGGAGCATAATTTACTTCAAATAAACGTGTGTTGTTTTATTTTTTATGTGTGTCCTATTCAATTTTTCCTTGTGATATCAACCATTTAGCATATGCTCCAGCCTTCAAGTGTGCAGTAAAATTATGGCCTGGCTATTACTATGAACTGTTCACAACCCTCATTTATTATAGCTAGATGAAAATGATGCTCCCAGAACTTAAGTCTCAACAGGCCTGAGCATCTCCACTTGGCATGAAGATATTACCAAAAGCTCTAATTATGTCACTGTCCTGAGAATAAAAATGTTGAGTTATGCACAATGTTCAATTTCACTCATGCAACACTGAGTTCCAAGACAAAATTATGCATTTATATTCCTGTCCTAATTTCCAGAAGACAAGCTTTAGTCCACTTTCTCTTTTCCATGCTTGAGGGACAGGTGGAGACAACACTTAGGTACATATACTTTATCAAAATTGACCCAAAAAGAAATAAAAACCTTCGAAACACCAACAACTGGTAACTAAATCAAAACAATAATCAAAACTCACCCAGTAAAGAAAAATTCATGACATGATTAATTCATCAATGAATTTTGCCAGAAAATTAAAACACTAACATCATTACTCCTTATAATTTTCACTTACATTAAGTCCCCAATTTACAAACATTTGCAATATGAACTATCACAGATATAAATGGGTCACCCATTGTGAACACTTGTAGTTGCAAGCAATTCATAAAAGTATCCTTCATATCTTCTGGACATTGTCACAGTTGGGCTGCTGTGTGATTACTGTATACTTTGATAGTGTACAGTGCTCAATGTCCAAGATGTTGAGAAGCAAGAGAAAAAGCAGGGATGGTGTTGAGGGGACTGTTAGGAAGTGCAAAGCCACATACATTGTATATTGTGTCACAGGTGTACAAGACTCACTTTGTCAGGCTTATGAATGAGTTGGACTTACAAATGAATCCAACTTACAAGCACTCCTCCAGAAAGCAATTCATTCGTAAGTCAAGAATTTACTATAATTAAAATCTCATTCCATGAATATGGCATTACACTGTTACTAAAACCAGATAAGCACTCAAGGGGAAAAAATACAGGTCATATACTAGCCCACAGAATATGCAGAAATCCACAATAAGACACTTAAAAATAAAATTCATCATTATGTTTTTTTATTTGTGCTCATTCGGTTTTCCTGATGTGGGAGTTCACCACAATAAATTTCCCTCTGAGGACAGCTTTCATTGCATCCCACTGGTTCTTGTAAATTGTATTTGTATTTTCATTTACTTGTAGACATTGTGTTTCTTCTTTAATTTCCTCTATGACCCATTGATTGTTCAGGAATGTATTATTTAATTTCTAGGTGTTTATGGAGATTTTGCAGTTTCTTTTGTCATTAATTTCTGGTTTTATGGCATTATGATCAGATAACATGCATGGGATAATTTTGATTCTTTTTGCACTTACTTAAGCATGTTCTATGGGCTAGTATATATTCTATTTTAGAGAATGTCCCATGTGCAGCTGAGAAGAATTTATATTCTGTTGCTGTTGGGTGGATCACTCTCTACATGTTTATTAAGTCCTTTCTTCACAAGTTTGATTCAGTTCTTTTGTTTCTTTGTAGATTTTCTGCCTCACTGATAGGTCTGTGTCAATGGGGTGTTCAGGTATCCCATTTTAATTATGTCATTGCTTATTTGATTTTTTATTCCTATTAATATTTGTTTTATACAGCTGGGAGCTCCCATATTTGGTGAACATATATTTAAAATTGTTATCTCTTCTTTCTCTCTTTTTATGATTCCCAGTTTGAAGTTCATATTGTCTGCAAACAGAATAGCTACCCCTGTTTTTGGGGGGCTCCTGGTGCATGAAGTGTTGTTTTCCATCCTCTTTGACTTTCATTCTTTGAGTTTCCTTTTGGGTTAGATGGGTTTCTTGTAGACAGCATATGGTCAGATGTTGTTTCTTGATCCATTCTGCCAGTCTCTTATTTGGCGAACTGAGGCCATTTACATTAATGGTTATGAGTGTTATATTTTGGTTTATTTTTGTCATTCTTCTGTTGGCTCTTTACCTTTCCCCTCTTTAATTGTTTTCCCTGTGTGATGGTTTCTTTCTGTTGGTGTTCTTGAAGTCATGGTTATTTTTATGTCCATCTAGAATATCTTTCAGTATTTTTTGCAGGGTTGGTTTGGTGGTCATGAAGCTCTTCAGCTGTTCTTTTTAATGGAAGTATCTTATGTCTCCATAGATTCTGAAGGATAGTTTTGCAGGGTACTTCAATCTGTATTGGAGTGAAATGAGTGAAGTAGACAACTGAGTGAAGAGGAAAAGTAGGGAGTCAACAACAGGGAAATATCAAGGCAGAGATGAGTGGTGCATGTTGGCCATAAACATTAATACAGTTGGCCTCAATTCCCATAAAAAGAAACACAGGCAGAGTGAATCAAGAAATGAGATCCATCAATATGTGGTAGATGAGAAATATTTTAACTTGAAATGCAATTCATAGACTGAATGTCAAAGAAGATATAAGAAACATAATAAAAAGTTTGCTGAGTAACAGAGAACAACAACAACAAAAACCCAGAGGTAGCTTGCCCATCAACTAGCATGGATAAGAAAGATATGGCATTTTTATACAATGGAAAGTTACTCAGCTATAAAGGTAATCATAGGTAAATGGATGCAACTTGAGAACATGCTCATGGGTGAAATGGTTCAGACTCACATCAGTGACATTGTGTTATCTCCCTAGTATAAAAAACTAGAGGAATTAATGGGGTCCACAATGTACAATAGATATTGTTAAATTAAAAGGGAGGAAACAATAGATGTTAAAGTGAAAGGTGAGGAAAAAGAGAAGGTGGTAACCATTATTAATTTCCTATTATCTTGTTTTGAAGCCCTGTATCACTTTCATTGTTTTGTTTTGAATGATTTTATTATGTCTGATGGTAGAGGCATCTACTTTTGAAGGTAACAAGACACATTATGGTAGCCATTGTTGACTTCTTATTATTACATTTTGAAGTCCTGCATAATGTTCACTGTTGTGTTTTGATTGGTTCTATTACATTTTATTTTGTTTCATTTTATTCTCTTTAAAATAAAAAATAACAAAATGTATAATAGATATTGTGAAAGTGATAGGAAATGTCTAAAAAAGGAAGGTTGTAGTCGTTGTTACTTTCCTAGTATCTGGTTTTGAATTCCTGTATCATTTTCATTGTTTTGTTTAGTTTGGTTGTATACTGTCTTGTTTTATTTGATTTTAATATGTCTGATGGTATAGGCAGCTATTTTGAAGATAACAAGATAGGGTATGGTAGCCATTGTTGATTGGTTTTATTCTATTTTGTTTTGTTTGATTTAGTTATGTCTAATGATATGGACAGCTATTTTGAGGAAGGCAAGAGGCATTAATTGTAATCATTGTTGATTCCCTTTTTTCATGTTCTGAAGTCCCATATAGCTTTCACCGTTTTATTTTGATTGGCTTTGTTCTGTTTTGTTTTGTTTTGTTAGATTTTATTCTCTTTAAAATAAAAAAGAGAAGAGAAAAGAAAACATAAAAGTGTTAAGTTTTATGAAGTGTAGCCTATATAAAAACACAACAAAGAAAAAGATAAATTCTCCTTCTTTGTGACCAAATTCTACATAGATCATGAAGTTCAAAATATTTAAAATAATATTCAATGATTAAAAGTATCTTCATTATAAAAGTTATCACTTTATTGATATAATGTAACATAAATAATACAGAATTAACATGAAAAGATGAGCCTTAGAAAATTAGAACAACAGTAGTTATGAATTTTAATAAATATACATAGGTCATAAGGTTCAAAATATTTAAAGTAATATTCAATGATAAGTTAAAAATATCTTCCCTATGCAAGGTAACACTCTATTGATAAAATATAACATGTAAAGAATATAGAATTAACATGAAAAGATGAGACTTAGAAAATTAGAATAATAATTTCTGAAATGTGAGTAGTTGTGACTCAATAATATACACACAAAATTAAAATGAAAAGCTTATGAAAAAGTTAATTAATAGTAAGATGGTACTGAAAGCTAATGCTACTTGAAACTAATAAAAATAGCTTCAAATGAGCATAGATGTTTCAAAACATACATTGCACATGATGGTGAACCTTTGTGGTTGCTATTATGATAAAAGTTTACATAAGTAATATTAAAAAAAGCAAGTTATATCTGAAAATAGTAAGAATAATATTTTTTCTTTTTACCATTAAAATGGCCATGATTTACTTTAAAATACTAAAAAGAACCTTTTAAATTTGCAATATGTTTGTGTGATTGCATTTTTAATGCTGAAAAAAATAGCAGATGATATTGTTAGCTTTGTCATCTCTCAACTTTCCTCACAACAGAAGAAAAATGCATGAAGATATAATGGTTTTGACCACCTGATCATTTCCTGTTTTATCTTGACCCACACTTGCTATGATTATGTCTTTGTGTCTCTACTGACATTGACCCTCACTGCAGCATCTTTCAGGATTTTTGCCCAAGTTCATTACAAAGAACACTCATTAATTATGTTTGATCATGAGTCACAAAGGACCTACTCATTTATCTATTTAGTTTCAGATTTAGCAAATAAACAAAAGATGAGTCACATTAGTATAAAAGGTCCTCACTCTGTCCAGAGAAGTCATAATATTGATACTTTGATGTTTAAAACAATATTTTCTTTCAACCAGTGGAGACCTGAAAAATATTTCCTAGCAAAGAAAAAAAAATGGACTTAAGTTCCTGGCTAGAAAATATTTCCAATGTATTGGAGATGAAAAACTTCCTTCTCTGAGAGCAATCAGAATAAATGGGAAGTGGAGGAGCACTTACTGGGGCAAAAAAAAATCCCTTATAAACCTTTGCTATTAGGTTCTCTTCTTCAAACTCACCTTTGTGACTCTTGTCTTAGATCAGCTGAAGCTGCTGCTAACTCTCAGAAGAGTAAGTATGGTGGTTATTTCATTTTATGTCACATTTGGTAAATCTGTAGGATGACTTTCTCTGATAATTTTTCTGATACTGACAACCTACATTATGCCTGAAGTTTTGTGAAACACAAACATCTGACAGTTGCCAGTATTCTGTTAAAATTTCTGTCAACTTAAAAGCTAAGATTATTAATGAATGAAATGAATGAAGAATATTTTCCAACAAGGGCTGTCGTGCCAAGGGAGCAGGAACAAGCATATTACCAGGTAAGAGTTCTAGGAACTACTAGTTCAGAAGAAATGGAATGGAAGCAGTAGGGAGGCCAAAAAAGAGTATTCTTCCCTTCAATTAAAATTGTCCATTTTAGTTATTACAGTGTGATTCTATATCTCCTAGGAATGTTGTAAGTCTTCAAAAAAATTTGTTAGTTCTTCTTCTTAATGATGGTGATGAATAAACCTTGTGATTTAGCTGCACTAGCTATTCATAAAATTAAGAGGTGATTTTCTAATACATTGAAAAGATTTAATAGCTCTGATCTCTTGAGAAAGTGGCTTTTAAATGAGCAAATGGCAATTGCTCACTAACATGTTAAGTGAATTCTTAGAAAAATGGAAAGCATTAAAATGCACTTAAAGATATGTAAAATATTTGCAACATATTTTAAGATGAATAGTATGTGAATTGCATATTAACATATGAAAATTCTTTAACTTCTTGATTAAGTATACTATGGACAGATGCTTCAAGAAAGCAAAATTTATCACACACAAAAAAAAACCACAACTATTTGTTTGCCCAGGGATAAATCAAGGTGGAAATGGTCAGCTTGGAAGGTAGTAATGTAAGGACAGAAGGTAATGCTTTCATGATATGAATTTACTCACTAGACAAACTTGTTGCAGACCAAAAAAAATGGTAATGTTAAATATAGTAACATATAGAATTTGAAGAATTATAATCAATAACAAAGCAGTTTGAAAATGAAACCCACACCCTCTCATTTCTCCATCCATTTGCCACCAGGGGTGTGGGGAAGACAAGGGTAGAAAAAAGGAATAGAGCTGTGTTATCTACGTGTACCAACTTCTCACAAGCAATGTAAACATTTTGTATGGCAAACATGTACTAGTAACTACAATAAAAAAACAACAATGAATAAGTAAAGACAAAATCAAACCCAATTTTTGCATGTGCATGCCAACAATTCAATTTTAGTATATGTGCTGCCAAAGCAAGCATCAACAATTCAGATATGGATGGATTTTTTTCTGTCATTTTCTATTGTTTTGTAGTGGTAGAAATTAAATTTCAAACATTTTTATTATTCTTTTGAGACAGTATCATTCTAAATCACCCAGGATGGCCTGAAACTTGTTATCATGACTCTCAGTCTTCCACAGTGCTTGGAATTACAGGTATGTAACTACATGTCCCAATTAAATATGCACACTGTAGTGCACCAATAATTCTTAAACAGTAGCTATAAATTTGGAGGTATGTTTGTTTGGCTAGCTACCTCAGTAGAAAAAAAAAGGAGACAATAGTCCCTTGATCTCTACTAGTTTATTTTCTCAGAAGAAGTGGTAGAATAGAAGCAGCCATTACTAGTCACAGGCACAGAGAGGAACAGTCAGACACAGCAGAATTTTAGAAGACTTTCCAATAGAAATGATGCTCACATTGATAATCACAAGAAAGTATTTGTACGCAAGTAGTACATGCAGAGTATACTTAGTATTCCAAGTTTTATTTTGGATTTGATGATAGGGATAACTAGGTGTTAGAGTATCTTTCATACTCAACTAAAAAGGTTGAAAGTATAAAATAAGCTTGGTTTTTACCCAGCTATTTATTGGTGAATAAAACATTTCTTCATCTGCAGTCAACTGTATAACCCAGTGGACACTGCATAAATCACACAGAAGGCAAGAAATCAGAGGTGAATTTTAGGAATCAGACAGCAAGACGGAAGTTGCATTTTAAAGCATAAAACAAAGCACAGAAACACATGCTTGATCATAGTGGCAAAATATGAAATGCAATTAGGGTTGGCTCAAAGCAGCTTGAGTGTGAAATCTACATGAATTATGACATATTTCCAATATAATAAAGACCGTTTCTTCTAGGATATATAAAAAAATGACTACATCAGTTTTTCACCCTCAAATTACTGAAGAAACCTTACACATAAAAAGATATCTGAATTTGGGGTATCTCAAAATATTATAAATCAAAACTAATAACATGAATAACATGGATTAGTATATAATTAAAACTAATAACATGGACTATTATATTATTAAAAACATAAAGTAAAAAGGCAAATTTCAATGGTAAAATAATTTTCTTAATTATGTTTAAAATTTTATCACAAACCATCAAAACAATAAACTAAAACAACTAACAATATAGCCAGGACTACTAAAATATTGACAATATCCATAGCTACTTCTAGAAGAAATGTACATTATATACATTTGCTGTGTAGCAGTCACCATTTATATGCTATGTGGCTCTCATACTACTGTACTCAAGTAAAATATTACTACATGTTACAGAGACACTGTAACAGCCTTCATTTTGTTGGGTCTAACAAACCAACCTCAACCTCAGATTCCAATTTTTGTCTTTCTATTTTTCACATACATGTTAAGTATAACTGAGTCTGACTATCTTATTTCTCACTATATTTGATGTCTGTCTTAAAACACCCAAGTACTTCTTTCTACAAAATTGTGCCTTATTAGAAATATCATTCACCTTTGCTTGTATCCCTAGATATTTGTACAACATAGCAACAGGTGATAGGTCAATTACATACAGCTTTTGTGTTGCTCAAGTGTTTTCACAGATATTTTTGGAGTAATAGAATTCTTTCTTCTGACCATAATGTTCTATGACCACTATGTGGCCATCTGCAAACCCCTGCATTATATAACCATCATGAACAGAAAAATCTGTAAGAAACTTGTCCTCTGCTGTTGGCTGGCAGGCTTCATGATCATATTCCCACCACTCACCCTGTTTCTAAATTTAAATCAAATATTATTGATTATTTCTTCTGTGATGCATCTCTTATCTTGAAGATTTCTTGCTCAGACAGATGGCTCATAGAACAGCTAGTGATTGTGATGTGCTCACCTTCATTCTGACTCTCATGTGTGTTGTTCTGTCCTACATATACATCATCAAAATTATTGTAAGATTCCCTTCTGCCCAGCAAAGAAAAAAGGGCTTTTCCACCTGCTCTTCCTACATGATTGTGGTTTCCATCAGCAGTGGGAGCTGTATATTCATCTATGTCAAACCTTCAGCAAAGGAATCTGTGTCTATTAATAAAGGTGTGGCAGTGCTAATAACATCCATTGCTCCTATGTTGAATCCATTCATTTATACTCTGAGAAATAAGCAAGTTAGACAAGGCTTCAGGGACTTGTTCAAAAGCTTGCATTGGTCTCCAAGAAGAAAGATACTGTCTAAGGAAGAAATGAAATATCAACTAAGTAAAGCCTATTAAACTCCACATTTTTCTTCTTGATCTGATCTCCTGAGCCCTATCTTCTTTAAAAACTATCTTTGAATTTGTGATTTCAGTGCTGAGAGCCTGGAGCTGAGTGCACCTCTAGTTTCTGTGACCTCATACTGCAAAGGATTCTCTGACACCCTCAAGTATCGCAATACATGTGGAACTTTCTCTGAAATTGATGGCATTTTAAGCTATAAAGCATGTTTCAATAAATACACAAAACAACCTCCCCTGTGGGCCCATCCTGCCACCAGGAACATTGTGGAAGTCCGCTTTAGGGGGAAGCTGCTTGGGAACTCCCCTGTGGGCCCGCCCGGCCACCAGAAACATATCTGAAGCTCGCCTCAGGCATAAGCTGCCTGGGACCTTCCCTGTGGGCCTGCCCTACCACCTGAAACATTGCAGTGGCCCATGCCAGACGGAAAATTCCCTACTACATCTGCTGGGCCCGCACTTCCACTGGGAACATCAAAAGACCTCAGCAGGCTCCAGTCAGTGTGAAAAAACTTGAAACTTCACTCCCAGGTGGTGAACCTTGGACTACAGTGGATTAACTGTGTCAGTGTGGTGAGTATGCCCCTAAAATAGATGTGTATAGTGGATGAATAGGACCAGTAGTAAAACACCCTCCAACTAACTGTAAGACCTTGATGAGCCTGGAAAGTGTGTGTGTGATCCCCTACTACACATAGAAAACATTAGGCAGAGTGAAAATGATAAAACAAAAAAAGAAAAATGCAGTCTCAAATATATAGTTCACCAGAAGCAAGTACAGGAGACAGTGAAATAGAGGACCCCAAAAGTAACAAACCAGGAATCTCTAAAAAGAGAGTGAGTGAAATTAAAAAAAAAAAAAACAAACTAAACCAGGCTATAGAGGAAATCAAATTAGAAGTACTCTCCCTTGTAAAGATAGTAATAACATCTTTACTAAAGGAGTTGTTGAATGCAGCTAATGAAGAAATAGAGAAAAAAGTACAGGAACATGGGAAACTGATTGAAACCTTGAGTGAACAATATAGAAAACAAGCAGAATTCATGAAACAAACTCAAAGAGATATCCAAGAAACAAAAAAATTCTATTAAAGTGGGCAAAACTGCCAAAAGGAAGCTGAGGATAGGATTTCGGACCTTGAGGAGATCACAATTAGTGATCAGAAAAGGATAGAACTTTTAAAAATAACAAAGCAGCATGAAATGACAATCCAGAAGCTTCATGATGATGCCAAGAACAAAAATATAAGATTAATGGGCATTAGCGAAGATAACAGCAGTCCAGACAAATGACATATGTAAAGTATTTAGAAAAATAATAGCAGAAAATTTCCCCTAAATGGGGAAAGAATCTCATATGCAGATAAGTGAGCCATATAGGATACCAAACAGTTACAATCAACATAAGTCCACACCAGACACTTGATAATTAAGATCTCAGACATACAGCATAAAAACAGAATACTAAAAGCTGTCAGAGAAAAGACACAACTCACCTATCAAGGAAAGCCCATTAGAATCACAGCAGACTTTTCAGCACAAATTTGAAGTCAAGAAGAACTTGGAGTGAGTTATTTTAAGCCCTGAAAGAAAACAACTTTCAAGCCAGACTGATGTACCCAGCAAAATTTTCATTCAAATTTAATGGAGAAACAAGATATTTCCATGACAAAAAACAACTGAAGAAATTCAAGTTCACTAAAGCAACCCTAGAAAGAGTACTGAAAGACACACCAGACAGAGATAAAAATGACCACAATCCCCAAAACAATAACAGAAAGAAACCACCAGGTAGGATAAGCAATCAAATGAGGGGAAAAGCAGAAAGTAACAACTGGAATATAAAATGCAAAACAAAGCCAGTACATATTCCTGATACTCATAAATGTAAATGGCCTCAATTCTCAATTCACCTATAAAAAGAAATAGATTGACAGAATGGATCAAGAAACAGGATCCCACAGTATGCTGTATACAAGAAATACATCTGACCAAAAAGGAAACTCATAGATTAAAATCAAAGGATAGAAAATAGTATTCTATGCAACAGGAACCCAGAAAAAAGCAGGGGTAGCTATTCTATTTGCAGACAACATGAACCTGAAACCTAAAATGATTAAAAGAGATAGAGAAGTTCACTATATACTCGTTAGTGGAAAAATTCAAGAGGAAGAACTAACAATTATAAATATATATGCACCAAATACAAGAGCACCCAACTATATAAGACACACACTAATGGAAATGAAAAACCAAATACACAAGAACACAGTTATAACAGCGGATCTTAATAGCCCATTGTCACAAAGAGATAGATCAACCAGACAAAATTCAGCAAAGAAATAACAGAACTGAATCATAACTGTGAGCAATTGGATTTAGTAGATGTTTACATAGTGTTCCATCCAACCACATCAGAATACATATTCTTCTAGGCTGTGCATGTTACATTCTCCATAATAGACCATATATTATCCCAATAAAACATTCTTAAGAAAATTAAAATGTATGGAAATCATACCATGCATAATATCTGACCATAGTGCACTGAAATTGGAAATTGATGGCAAAAGACATTCCAAAACCGGCATAAATACGTGGAAATTAAATAACAACATCTTGAACAAACACTGGGCTACAGATGAAATTAAAGAAGAAATAAAGCAATACCTACAATTCAATGAAAATACAGAAACAACATAGTGTAATCTATGGGATGCAATGAAAGCGGTCTTAAGAGGGAAATATATAGCAATAAATTGTCATATCAAGAAAACAGAATGAGCACAAATAAACAACCTAATGCTCCATCTCAAACTTCTAGAAAAAGAAGAGCAAGCTAAACCCAAAGTTTATAGAAGAGAGTAAATAGTAAAGATTAGAGCAGAAATCAATGCAATTGAAACTAAAAAAACAATACAAAGAACTAATGAATCAAAAGGCTGGTTTTTTGAGAGAATAAACAAAATTGACAAATCCCTAGCTAACCTTATCAAGAAAACACCAAAATTCATGCAATAAGAACTGAAAAAGGGGAATACCTACTTTGAAAATCTCTACTCACATAGAGTGGAAAACACAGAGAAAGTAGACAGATTTCTAGAAACATATGAACTACCAAAGCTTAACCAAGAAGATATAGAAATTTTGAAAAACCCAACATCAGCTATTGAAATTGAAAATGTAATTAAAAACTTACCAACAAATAAAAGCCAGGTCTGGATGGATTCACAGCTGAATTCTACAGGAAATTTAGAGAAGATTTGTTGCCAATACTCCTTAAACTCTTCAAAGAAAGCAATCCTCCCTAAATCATTCCAGGAGGCAAGTATTACTCTGATACCAAAACCAGAGAAAGATCCAATGAATAATGAGAATTACAGGCCAATCTCACCAATGAACATTGATACAAAAATTCTCAATAAAATAGTGGCAACTAGAATGCAGCAAATATTTCAGAAGATTATACACCATGGCCAAGTGGGATTTATTCCAGGAATGCAGGGGTGGTTTAACATACACAAATCAATAAATGTAATACACCACAGCAACAGAGCCAAAAACAAAAACCACATGGTCATTTCAATAGATGCAGAAAAAGCTTTTGATAAAATCCAATACATGTTCATGATAAAAACCTTTCAGAAACTGAATACATGGTGACTGCCTCAACATTATAAAAGCCATCTATGACAAACCAACAGCCAACATTATACTAAATAGACAAAAACTGAAAGCTTTCACTTTAAAATCAGGAACAAGACAAGGATTTCCACTATCACCACCCTTTTCAACATAGTTCTGGAAACACTAGCCAGGGCAATCAGACAAGATAGAGAAATAAAAGGAATAAAGATAAAAAAGGAAAAAGTTAGATTATCACTATTTGCAGATGACAATACTCTATATAGAAGACCCAAAAAACTCCATTAAAAGACTATTAGAGGTAATAAGTTCAGCAGGATAGCTGGACACAAAGCCAACACTCAAAAATCAGTAGCATTCCTGTACACAAACAAAAAACTGACTGAGAAGAAACTATGGAAATATCATCCTTTATAATAATATCTAAAAAAATGAAATGCTTAGGAATAAACCTAACTAAAAATGTAAAAGACCTAGATGCTGAAAATTATACTACTCTGAAAAAGGAGATTGAAGAAGATATTAGAAAATGGAAGGATATTCCTTACTTTTGGCAAGGAAGAATCAACATTGTGAAAATGGCCATACTCCCAAAACTGCTACACAGATTTAATGCAATCTCAGTCAAAATACCACTCACATACCTCAAAGATCTTGAGAAAACACTCCTAAAATTCATTTGGAAAGAGAAGAAACCTAGAAGAGCAAAGGGAATTCTGGGCAACAAAAGCAAGGCAGGAAGTATCTCAATTCCTGACTTGAAACAGTACTGTAAAGCCACAGTGATAAAATCAGCATGGCACTGGCAAAGAAATAGACCTGAAGATCAATGGAACAGATAAGAAGATGCAAGTGCAACTACAAATACACTCAGCCACCTGATATTTGACAAAGGGGTTAAATAAATCCACTGGAAGAAAGATGGTCTGTTTAATAAACGGTGTTGGAAAAACTGGCTCTCTATATGCCAAAGACTGAAACTAGATCCAAGCCTATCACCCTGCACAAAACTAAAATCTAAATGGATCAAAGACCTCAATATTAAAACAGAAACACTAAATCTATTGGAAGACAAGGTAGAGTCTTAGAGACATATTGGTAGGCAGAGAATTCATGAACAAAACGCAAACTGCACGCGAAACACTTAAAAGTTTTAACAAATGGGATCTCATATTATTGAAATTTTGCTGCACTTCAAAAGAAATCACCAACAGAGTGAAAAGAAAACCCACAGAGGGGGAAAGAATTTTAGCCAGCAGTCCCTCCGACAAAGGACTTACATCCAGAACATATAAAGATTTGAAAAACATCAAGCTCCCCAAATTCAAAGACCCTGTCCAAATGCCCTGTCCAAAAATGGGCATCTGCGATGATCACACAGTTCTCAGAGGAAGATATACAAATGGCAAATAAATACATGAAGAAATGTTCACCATCACTGGTCATTCAAGAAATACAAATTGAAACAACATTGAGATTTCACCTCACTCCGGAAAGAATACCTGCCATCAAGAAATCAACTGATAACAAATGTTAGCGAGGCTGCGGGGAAAAGGGAACACTGCTCCACTGTTGGTGGGAATGTAGTCTGGTGCAACCATTATGGAAATCCATATGGAGAATTCTCAGAAGACTAGGATTGGAAGCCCCATTCAATCCAGCTATTCCACTCCTGGGTATTTTCACAGAACTGACAAGTTCATATCACAATGATATATGTGCACCCATGTTCATCGCAGCACAATTTGTAATAGCTAAATCTTGGAAACAACCAAGATGCCCATCTATTGCAGAGTGGATGAAAAAGATGTGGCATTTTTATACAAAAGAATATTGTTCAGCTATAAAAAAGGATGATCTTGAGGCCTTCGTGAAATAAATAAGAACCATATTTATAAATATCATATTGTATCTCTAGCATAAAAAAGTAAATAAGAACTATAAGTGTAATAAAATCCAAATGTCTAATTGCTATTGTAAAAAAGAGAGGAAAAGAAAGTGCTCTAAGGGATATAACTGCATGTATGTTTGAATGTGTAAAATTGATGACCATATTGCTGAATCTTTGCTGGGTCTTTGAGCAAAACTGTTTGCAGTCTCACTATTTGAATGTCTACTATGTATCCTTTAACTTTGTAACTTGAACAACTACATTCAAGATGACAGTATGAATTTTATAAACTAGTGATTTCTTAGTGGGCTTTTTTCTCTTCTTCCTTTTTTTCCTCTCTTTCTCTTTTTTTTTCTTTTAGCATTCTGTATTGTCACTACCCCTTTTTCTGTTTTGCTTTTTTTCTTCTCTTCAAATAAAATTTTAAAAACGTATAATTGCTATTGTAAAAAAGGAAATAGGAAGGTCTATAAAAGATATAACTGCATGTATATTTAAGTGTGTAGGATTGATAACCATATTTCTAAGTTCCTGTTGGATTGTTGAACAGGTCTGTTTCCAGTCTCACTGCTTGAGTGTCCACTTTGTGTGCTTTAATTTTGTAACTTGAACAACTATTTCAAAAGAACAATATGTAATTTATCAACTAGTGATTTCTTACTATTTATCTTTTTTTGAAATTCTGTAATATTTCTACCCTTTTTCTGTTTTTTTCTCTTTAAATTAAAAAAATAATAAAAGCCATCTTTGTTCATTCTTTATATATTGTGATATTTTATCATATATATGCTTTGTAAGGATT
The DNA here is from genome assembly GCA_004027455.1 of Hydrochoerus hydrochaeris. Lineage (NCBI taxonomy): Eukaryota > Metazoa > Chordata > Mammalia > Rodentia > Hydrochaeridae > Hydrochoerus > Hydrochoerus hydrochaeris. Next base: position 49,264 of record PVLA01005202.1, on the reverse strand, counting down.
CTCTCTCAGTCTGTATGTCATTAATATCATTTAGTAATTTTTTTAAAAAATAGAAATCCTTAATTTTAATTACATCCTTTTCAACAGTTTGTTCAACCTACATACCACTGTTATAAGGCAATACCTAAAATATCTTAAACTAATCACTGAAAAGATTTCTCTCTGTCCTTTCCTCTAGAAATTGTGTAATTTGAGGTTTGGCTTTTAAGTCTACAATTCATCTTGGCAAAATTTTGTAGACTGTGTGAGATACTCATCAATTTTGTTTTTATACACAGGGATATCAAACATATTTGCTATCATTTGTTCAAAAGTTAACTTTATTTCTAATTAGTTGCCTTTCTGTCTTGATTAAATTAGTTTATTATAATGACTGATCACTTTCCACTCATTCTTAATTATCATTGTTGATTTATTATTCTATCTTTATACCGAACCACTGTTGTTTATTATTATAGTTTTATATTAAATATGAAATCAGTGCTACTTCTCCAAAATTGTCTTCCTTTTTCAGAGTTATCCTAGCTATTATTATTTCTTTGCATTTACATATGAATTTTAGAATCACATTGCAAATTCTACCAAACACAACAAAATCTTCTGGGATTTTTGCTGGATTTCTCTTAAACTGTACATCAGCTGGAAAGAGGAGAAACAGTAATATTGTTTCACATGCAAAGACATTAACAAGCTCTTTTTTAATTTTTTTCCACAACACTTTGTAGTTTTCATTGGGAAATCTGTATCATTTGTCTGATTTCTTCTTATACTCATATTTTTATGATCCTGTACATATGCTTTAATTTCAATACCTTATTCTTCAAGTTTAGTATGTAGAACTGAATTGAATTTTACATATTTCATAATCCTTCTATCCTGAAATCTTGCAAAAACCAGTAATTGCTAAAATCATGAATAGTTTCTGTCCGTAGTGTTACAATATTGTACATCCAAATAATTTTGTATTGAGATTTTATACTTAAATAATCATGTAACCTGCAAGTAAAGACAACTTTATTTCTTCTTTCCAACATGGAAGGCTTTTATCTTTTTCTCACTTCGTGCTTTGGCAAAGATGTCCAACACTGTTAGTGAGTAAATGTGGTTAGAACAGATATTCTTTCATCATAAATACAATGGTATTTGTCTTCACAGGTGCTTTTTTGAAGTTGAGTAAATTCCCATATGTTACTAATTTGGTGAAAGGTTTATGTTATTCGCCATCTTTTTATTTTAATCTATTTGGGTTTTACAGATTAAATGGATTTCTTGTACTGAGGAGGCAGTTAATTTTTGATTTTTTTATCCAGTATTGCAAACTTTACCTTTGTAATGATTATTTTGACCATTTAGTAATACAATTTCTTATCTAAATATAAATCCATAATCTTGCTACTTGTTATCAATTTGTGTCAACTAATTATTTTTCTTTTTTTCTAAAGACTAATCCCAACCTCCCCTGGCCTTTAAGGTTTTTGTATAGAATATTAATGGGTTTTTCTTTATAAGTAATTTGTTACATTTCTCTAATAGTTTTTAAGAATTGGGCCTTAGTAAGATTTCTGGGATTTTGACTATGAAGTGCCATGAAGACACTGATTTTCTGATTGTGAAGGTTGGGGGTTTTATATGCCTCCGTTATCTGTATTTAAATACTTTCCCTGTGTTTGAAAAATTTTCTGGTACTATATCTGAAAAGAGACTTTACTGTGTTCTAATTTTTCACTAATTTAATTATCTTAGTCTTCTTTGCCTCATCTATAAGCTATTATATTGACATTCAATGCTCTCTTGTTTTAATCTCTGAATATTGTCCTGACATTATTGCTTCTTCTGTTCATACTTTCTTCAGACTTATAGTCTCTAGAATTTTTGTTTGGTACCTTCTTGTAAACTCTAATTCTTTTCTATATTGGACATTCATGTTTTATATCATTTTGTTCAGCTCAGCTAGATTTTTATTAGTGGTGACTATAAATGCATTGATTGTTTTGTCTACTGGGTTCATTTTCTGTTTAGATATATTTTCTTTGAACTTGCTATACACATTATTGACCTGTTTTGTTATCTTCTTTATTATTCTATTGAATGACTCACTTTCACACTTTTGGATTTCCTTCTCAATCCCCCATGGATCAGCCTTGGGGGATCATGAAGTTTATGGAGGAATTTTGTTGCCTGTCTTCTCATGTTTTTTGTACTGTTTGCTTGTTTGTTTGTTCATTTGTTTGGACTAGGGTTTGTGGCTTGATTATAATGGAAAACATTTTTGCTAGTATGGAGACTTCCTTAGTTAGTGTTTGCTTTTCAGTGATGTACTATGGACATTGCTAGCTATTGATTTTTACCTCTATCCCAGAATCCTACCATTAGCATGTATTTGGAAAAGGAGGATTCAATGTATTTGACTCAATGCCCAGTTGTCCAAAAATAAGCCTCATTATTGCTAGTGACATGAAATCAGTTCATATATTGGCCTACAGAGAAAATCAACTGCTAACAATATCACCTTGGCTACAATAATAAAATCAGCAACATCTTTGATATCATCAAAGACAAACTGGCTATTTGTAAACTCTGAGAAGCAATAACATATCGCCTTTAATCATAGAGAAGAGATCTATAATGGTGTTATAAACATTAAGACAAACCAAATATTATTCTATAGTAAACATCTATTAAATGGACTTTATATTCACTAGCTATAGAACAGTTTAAAAAAATAACACAAATTAGCTGTTTAAAGATTCATAAAATTAAAATTAGTACTAGTAAAGATAAAAATAGAAAGGATAGAATAATAAAAATTTAAATATTAATCAGTGGAAGATGAGAATAAGAAAAGAATGAGGTGGGGAATCTAATTAAAAATAAAAGGAAATTAATAGTATCAGATAACAGTAACAGAAGAAAAAAACAAAAAAAACCCCAAAATAATTGGAGAAAGAAAAAAGAAGAAGAATATGTTAAAAGAGGAGAAAAGAAACAAGGAGAAGCCAAAAACCTCAAAAATTCAGGTGAGGGAAAGGAAAGAAAAAACTTGATCCCATAAAATTAAAAAGAAAACTTCCTGTGTGCTTTTGAATGGGTGGATTCTTTCCAGGAACTGAAGTCCACAAAGTTAGATAAGGCGTTCTCTGGGTCCTTGGATGGTGATTCTCACAAAAGTGTTATGTGCAGGGAAGGCAAATCCATATTTAGAAAACTTGTCATTGAGAATAAGGATAAAGTGCTATTTTTTCCTTGATGGAAGTGGCCCAATACAATCAACTGCCATGGGGAAGGGCATCCCAGGGAATGGTGCCACACTGGGGACTTGGCTCTGAGTTCTGCAGCTGGAATACTGGACATTTGGCACTCTTTTAACTAGATCAAACTTTGTGAATGGAAGTCCTTGTTGCTAGGCTCATGCATAGCTGCCATCCCTGCCACCATGGACATTTTATTCATGAGCCCATTGGGAAATATAGGAGTGGCTGAAGAAAGAAGTTGATTACTATCTACAGAATGGATCATCCTAGCCACTTAATTATTATAGTTCTCTTCTGTTGAGGTAACTTCAATGAGCATTTACATGGGATACAAATATTTTTACTTCCTTCACCCATGTGGAGATGTCTTTCCACATGCCTCTTCCCCAAATATGTTTCTCACCCATTTCCCAGTTATACTACTTCCAAGTTCTCCTTTTTATACCAAACAGATTACAAGCCTATTGGTTATTTTCACTAGACCAAGGGTGGGTCCTTTGTCTTCAGAAAATACATTCAGCCACATCTAGAACCATGATAATCTAATCAGTTGGGCATTTCTTACTCAACCTGACACATTTAACTATCAAAAGTGATTAAAAAACTGGACAAATAAACTAAATAGGCACTTCTCAAAAGAAGAAATACAAATAGTCCCTAAACACACTAAAAAACTGGTGCAACGCAAATCAAATGATGCTGAGTTTATACTTTACCCCAGTAAAATAGTATCATCAAAAACACAAGAAGCAACAAATACTATCAAGGAAGTGGAGGAAAAAGAACCCTTCTATATTGTTGGTAACAACTATGGAACACTATACAACCACTATGGAAATCATACGGAGGTTCCTCACAAAACTAAAAGCAGAAATTCTATTTTATCTAGATACCCTTTTCCTGATTATAATATCCAAAGTGTTAAAGACATTATACACTATGCATTCCTATGTTTACAGCACCCTAACTCAGAACAACTATAATTTGGAAACATCTTAGCTGTCCATCTATGAATAAATAAATAAATAAATAAATAAATAAATAAATATGGTGATGATATGCAATAGAATTTTACTCAGTCATAAGGAAGAGTGAATTCCTACCATTTTCAGGAGATGATGGCATTTGACACCATAATTTTAACTAAAATAAATCAGACATGAAAAATAAGTGTGGCATGTTTTTTCTTATACAAGAAACATACCGGGCTTGGGATTTAGCTCAGTGACATAGGTGCCTACCTGGCAAGCATGAGGTCATGAATTCAATCCATGGTATCACAGAAAAAAAGAAAGAAAAGAAAAGAAACATACCATACTTTAAAAAAGAGTAAAATGATAGAAAACAAGAAGAACCTTTAGAAATGAGAAAGATGAGTGGGGAAGAGGGAAGTGAGGTACAACAGAATAAAGGGATGAAAAATGATCAAAATATGTTTTTAAACATTTACCAAATTTCCCAAATAAACATAACTATTATGTTTGCAAAAATATACTAATAAAAGTAACATGAGGTTTTCTATGTTTTGCCTTGTCAGAATAAAATTATTCTATTCAAAACTATTAAATTTTGAATAAGAATAATTATATATTGTCAAATCCTTAGTCTCTGTAATGATACTACCATATTGCCATCCACTTTTGCTAATTTAGTAGATTACATTCATTGATTTTCATCTGTTAAGACAAATGATAATTTTTAACATAAAGATAGTTTTCTAATTACGTAGATCTGCTTGCACTACCCTATTTAACTCAATAATTTATGCTTAAAGAATTTTATATTGATTACAACAAATCAATTTGTGATACCACTTACAAAATCTGTTTTATTTTTTGTTCCCAAGTAATACTGCCCTCAAAAACAAATTCAGAATTCTTATTTTTTTCTTTTCTCTGGATAAGTTTATGCAAAATTGATGTTATCTGTTCTTTCATTCTAGGAAGAATTTTCAAGTCAAGCCATTGGAGGCTGAACTTTATCTCTGAGAATGTTCTTAAATTCAAAATCAATGACAAATACATGTATAAAATATTCATATTTTCCACCTCTACTTGATTTAGTTTTTAGTTGTATTTTTCAATTATATTCTTGGAAAATCTATTTATACTGTGATGATATTTTCATGATATATTGTTAATATCCCTTCAATATTTTTGGGGTCTACAATGATTTCTATTTCATAATAGTTTTGATTTGAAGAGTTTCTATTTTTTTCTTTTTTCCTAGACCACATTTGCAGATGTTTACCACTGTAACATTTTTAAAAAATATTATTTAAAGTTTTGTATTTTTTAACATTTTCAGTGATTTTGGGAACCAAACCCAGGGTCTTCTGCATAATAGACAAAGACTCTATCACTGCAATATAACCCCAGCCCTCTATTTGTTTTCAACATAGTTGATTATTTCTCTTAATATTTTATATTCTTGCACCTATTTTATTGTAACTTGTTCTTTGTTCTCTCTTAAATACTTACATCACTGGTTTTTAATAGATTTTCTAAAATATGTATTCAAAGTATCAAATGCCCTCTCAATACTGTTTTAGTTATATTGCACAAATTTCCTATACTGTAGTTTATTGCAGGTTCAAAATATATTCTAATTTATGTCATGATTTTTCCTTTGAACCTATCATTTAGACGTTATCTGATAGTCTTAAATATTTCAGTTAAATATTTTAAAGGATAGCAGTATAAAAATGAATAAATTTTCCTTCAAAACTATAAAATTATAAATAGGTTAAAAAATTCAAATTAACTAAAAATAGTATTCAATCATTAATTTTAAGTGATAGCTTATACAACATGACCAAGTAGGATTCATCTTAGGGATACATAGATGGTTCAACATATGCTAATTGAGAAATGTAATACACCACATCAACAAAACCAAAGACAAAAACCAGATGATCATTTCAATAGATGCAGAAAAAGCATTTGACAAAGTTTAACACCAACTCATGAAAAAACTCTACAGAAATTTGGAATAGGAGATCTTTATCTCAACCTGATAAAAGCTATCTATAACAAACCAATTGCCAACATTATATTAAATGTAAAAAATGAAAAGCTTTCACTCTAAAATCAGGAAGAAGACAAGGATGCCCATTATCATAACTCTTGTTCTATATAGTTTTGGAAAGATTAGCCACAGCAATTAAACAAGAGAAAGAAATACAAGGAATAAAGATAGGAAAGGAAGAAGTAAAATTATCATTATTTGCTGATGACATGGAACTCTGCACAGAAGAATCCAAAAACTCCACTAAAAGATCCCTAGAATAACTAAATTCAGTTCAGCAGAATAATAGGACAGAAAGTCAACACTTACAAATCAAGAACATTCCTGTACACTACTAACAAACTCACTGAGAGAAAAGTTATGGTAACCACAGCTTTCACAATAACATCATGAAAAATGAAATACATAAGAATCAATCTATCAAAGACCTATGAAAGACCTACACACTGAAAATTAAGGTACTCTGAAAAAGGAAATCAAAGAGGTTATCAGAAAGTGGAAATATATCCCCTGTTCTTGCATAGCAGAACCAATATAGTAAAAATGGCCATTCTTTCAAAACTGTTACACAGATTTAATGCAAACTGAACAAAATGCCAACAGGACACCGCACAAAATTAGAGAAATCAATCCTAAAATACAGATGGAAACAGAAGTGGGCTAAATAGCAAAATCAAATCTGGGCAACAAAAGGAAAGCAGGGGCCATCACAATTCCCAGTTTTAAGTCATATTAAAAAGCTACTTTGAATATATATATAATATATATATATATATATATATATATATATATATATATATAATCAGCATTTTACTAGCAAAGAAACAGAATCAAGGATCAATGAAATGGATTACAAGACACAGAAACAACTCCAAGCACATTTAATTTCTTTATTTTTGACAAAGGAGTAAAACACCAGCACAGGAATAAAGAGAGCCTCCTTAGTAAGTGTACTGGGAAAACTGTTTTTCCACATGCCAAAGATTAAACCTAGATCCATATCTCTCACCGTTTACTAAACTGAAATTGAGATGGATCAATGATCCAAATATTAAAACAGAAACACTTGATCTGCTGAAGATAAAATAGGTAAACTCTTAAAGTCATAGATGTAGGCAAAGACTATGAACAAAACCCCAATTACACAGGAAATATTGCAAAGAATTAACACCTGGAATCTCATGATATGAAAAAGCTTTTGCACAACAAAAGAAACCACCAAAAGAGTGAAGAGACTACCAATAGAACAAGAAAACAATTTTACCAGCCATTCCTCAGACAAAAGACTAATATCTAGAATACATAAAGAACTCAAAGAAAATTCAGACTCCCAAAATTTAAAGATACAAGCTAGAAATGAATATCTGAAATGAATAGATACTTCTCATTTGAAGAAATGAAAAAATATAAGGAAAATATGTCCAACATCATTTGTCCTTCCAGAAATGCAAATTAAAACAATAGGGAGATTGCATTTCATCCCACCTACAACGACTATTATCGAGAAATTACCAATAACAAATGCTGGTGAGAATGTGTGGAAAAAAGAGCCCCTATTCACTGTTTCTTACAGTGTAATTTGTTACAACCAATATGAAAGTCAGTGTGGAGACTCCTCAAGAAAATAAAACTAGTCCATTTGACCCAACAATTTGCCTTCTTGCTGTTTTCCCAAAGGAGTTAAAATCATCATACCTCAGGAATACTTGTGCATCCATGTTTAAAGCAGCACAATTTGGAGACAGCTTAGATATCCATCAGTAGATGAATGGATAAAGAAAATTGGTTTTTTTATATATACAGAACGCTGCTCTGACATAAAGATAAAATTTGAGACATATTTAGGTAAGTGCATATTGGGACCATACCTGTAGGTGAAATATGAGACACATATGTTCAAATATCACATTGTTTCTTTCTGTGAAACCAAAAAGATAAATAACAACCAAAATAGTTGTCAAATATTGGGAAATAAAAGAAAATTTTCAAAGTGGAAGGGGAATAATGGATGGAGAGGGAGGAAGGAAAAAGAAAAAAGAGAATGGAAAAACAAAATACAAATGGAAAAAAAATTACAAAGCTTTTGTAAATGGAGAGGGGAGGAAGGGGTGAAGGATGGGGAAGAGATTATGGAAAAAACAGAACTAATATGTAATATGTAGAGGTGCAAATTCCCTGTGATGAATGTGATCAATGTGTACTAATAAAAATAGTTTAAAATAGTAAAGTAAAATAATATCTTCCTTCTCAAAAGGTAAGATCACATTAATTAAACATAAAATATAATTAATATAAACTGCATGACAAAATGAGGCATATTTAGCATATTAAAGAAAATATTCTGAAACATCTTTTTTTAATAAAATAACAGAACAGAAACACAAAATTAAAATATCTACCAAGCTAATGAAAACTTTTGCACCAAATGTATCACTAATGGTAGTGATAACTATTAACTTAAACTACATCATTACAATATTTGCCTGTATCATTTGGCAGAAATTTTCAGAAGTCCCGTTAGTTACTTAATATATAAAAAGAAACAACATGTGAAAATATTTTCTTTCAGACATTTGATCTCTAGAAGTTCATTTAAGTATGCTTTTTCTAGCAAGTGTTAGTTGTAAAAAGAAAACAACTAAACATATAACAAGGTAGTACAATAATACAACCGATGAAAACAAATCTGTTTCTAATAATGACAATTGTACATATATTTAGATTTGTTAAGAATGATTTAAAATATGGATAGGTACTTCAAGACACATATTATACAACATGGTATGCCTCATAACATTAGGTAACAGTAACAGAAAAGAACAAACAAGAAAAAGAAGAGAGAAGAAAAAACAGAGCAAAACAGTGAGGAAAAAGAAGAGTAAGATGTTAAAAGGAGGGAAAAATGAGTAAAAGTCACAAACGTCAAAAATCCAAGAGGAAAAAGTAAGGGATAAATGAATTTGTAAAATTTAAAAAGCTTCATCTGTGCTTTTGAATGAGTGGTTTATTTTCAGGGTCTGCAGTGTTGGACTTCATCAAGTCAAAATCCCCCCTCGATGTTAATGGTCTATGGTTTTTTGAAGTTCTTTCCCTATTTCAGAGCTGCCTTTGTTCATGCATCCCAGACTATGGCAATCTTTCAAACCAAGGTATATCCTTGCTCATGTTGGTAGGTGGGCAAAGCAATTAGCTCTTTGTTCTCTTCAGGGCATAGTCTGCAGGACAAGGATTCAAGCAGACTGTTGGAACTAATGGAAACACTTTCAGTCTCTGAAAACCACACTTGCTGGACCTGTTTTCTCACTATGTATGGAATGCAGAGACTGTGTCATTTCTGACCTGAGCTTAAACTTCTCAGAAAATCTACATCCAGCCTTCACCCACTCCAAGACTCACTCACCCAGTCCCTGCATTAGGAAAACACTGGAAAACCTGAAGTAGAGTTGCTGTGTGGCTGTTTTAAATATTCCACCCCTTTCTAAAATAGTGCCTGATTAACCAGGCTCAGGCAATAAGGCAGTCTATGCATTGGGTTTTGTAACCTGCCATAAAAGAGCCACTGCCAGAGTAAAACTCTACACTGTTTCTGTAATTTACGAGAGCTGTGGAATTTTCTTGGGGCTAGCACTTCGGCCAGGGCTGTAACAATTCCCTGGGCCTTCCTTCTTACCCCGGCCACTGGCCTCAGTCACAATCAGCTCAGTCTGTTGACTGGCACTTCTTCTGCCCTCTGTCAATGGGAAACAAAACATAAAAGCAGCTTTCAGGTGATGGATGGTAGCTGACAAGGTTTTGAATCCACAGGTACAGAGTTAGTCAGAGGTGAATTCACAATGAGAGCAGCTGGTGAACTAGTTTAACACATATAAACTAATTAATAAGCAATTTAAAGCTGCTCAGTGAATAGTTCAATAACAATACCATTAAGTTATATTCATTGTTACTTCAATCAAAAATAAGGCTTGTAAAATGCAACTAAACTATATAAATAAATTAAATACTAAGTCATTTATATAATAAAAAGATGACAATAGTAATTCTCACTGTATAATTCTAATGTTTTCATTTTGCTTAAATGATCAGTATACAGATATAAATAATATTCTAAAATAAATGGTCAGTCATACATGACTGATGGATGTCACTCATATCACGTGTTTGGCCCTCTGATGCATTTATATCTATCTATAGAAACTTATTTGAGGTTCTCTGTACTATAGTTCACCAAACATTAATAACAAAAATTCTATTCATCATCAATTAACAGGCTTTACTGTAACAAAAGCTCCTTAGTATCTCAAAATTTATCATAAGCCAATACTTAAAAATGTTATTTTTACAAACTTTCTTCACAATTGAAACATTCTTCATATTACAAACATTTCCTATAGTGACACAGACCACACTGTCATAAAATGTCAGCATAAAATGCTGAAGTCTTATAAAAATAATAAAAAGGGGGAAGGCCCCTGTATGATTCATCATATTACATTCTTCATCACGATCTTTTCACTTTGAACTTTTTGAATCTTCCCTATGAAGGTGTTTCGGCTTCTCATCCCCATGTTCTACCTTTCATCTTTGTGCCACGGCACATGATATCTACTGAATTGTATATGCCTGATAAGTAGAATCCAAAAAGAAATTTGTAGGTCTTAAAGTTTTGTACAATTTGCCATTGTTGAAGTCAAGAACTGAGTCTAAAGGTAATGAAAAAAGAGCATATTAGATGAATAAAGCAGAAAAGAAACAATAGTGGGAACATCAGAATTATGGACTCTTTAGTAATTGTTCCAAATTGTTACTCATGGTTTCCAGAGATAGGCACAACACAAATTATAAAAAGTATTACTGATTTCTTTTTCTTTGGAGTCTAGTGCTAGACAAGCATTGTGCCCCTTTGGGAGGTATTATGTGCTGCTTTTGAATGCTTGTGTCTGTAGGTCACTATTTGAGCATACGCTATGTTGTCTACCAGTTTTACAAAGTGCCTTTCATGGTAAACAAACTTTTCTGAAGATGTAACGTAGGGTACCCACTCAGTAGGTTATTTGGGCTTGTTATTCAGGTTCATGAAGGTTGTTCATTATTATCACAATTGATGATGCCTAGCTTATTTGTATTTTGTTATATACTCGGTGGCTATTTTTTTTACTACAAGGAATTGAACCCAGCACCTTTACACAGAGCTACACCCCCCATTTTTTCTGTATCTATATTTTTCTATTTGTTTCCCTTTGGACTTCAATTTTATCATTTGCATAAAACATGGCCAATCCCTCCTAATGTATTCAGCTTTTTAAAAAATTGAATAAAACAAAAGAGAACAAAACAAAGCAGATCAGAACAGAACAACACAGCACTTCATAACAAGACAACAGGATGTTAACAGTAGCTACCATAGTGTCTCTTTCTTTGAATTAGTTGAGCATAGCCTCACATACAATAATATCAAACATAACAAAATAGTATAAAACCATTCAAGAGAATGAAAGTATTACAGGGCACTCTGAACCAAATAACAGAAAGTGAACGATGGCTACTATAATATCTCATTTTCCATAAAAAATTTGTTTATACTATCACAAATATTAAAATTCAATAAGACACAACATGATAGAACCAATAGAACAAAAGAAGAACAAAAGCATGTTGGAACTTCAAAGCAAGATGATATTAAATCAGCAATGGCCACCATAATGTCTTGTTTTCTTCAAAATAGCTGTTCATACAATCACACATAATAAAATCAAACAAAACAGAATAAAACCATTCCAATTAATGAATGAAAACATTATAAGGCTTCAAAGAAATGTAATGGGGAATCATAATTACCATAAAATCTTATGTACGCTTACCATTTCTTACACTAGGGAGAATGTACGGTATATCTACGCATGAGTTTGATTTGTTTTGCTTAATGAGCATGGTCTCAAGTTGCATCCATTTATTTATAAATGTCTCAGTGTGATCATTCTTTGTAGATGAGTGGTACTCCATTGTATAAAAATACCAAAACTTTATTAGCCATTCCTCAGTTGATTGGCACTTAGGTTGTTTCCAAGATCTGGCTATTACAAATTGTGCTGTTATAAACACATACATCACTGTGGTATGATATTTTCAGTTCTTCTGGGAATATGCCCAGGAGTGGAATAGCTGGGTCAAATGGGACTTCCAATCCCAGCTTTTTGAGGAATCTCCAGACTGACCTCCACAGTGGTTGCACCAGTCTACACTGCCACCAACAGTGCAGAAGAGTTCCTTTTTCCCCACAGCCTCTGAAGCATGTTGTTGGTAGTTTTCTTGATCCTGGCCATTCTTTCTGGAGTGAGAATGAATCTCAGTGTGGTTTAAATTTCATTTCCCTAATGACTAATAATGATGAGCATTTTTTGTGTATTTATTTGCCATTTGTATTTCTTCTCCTGAGAACTGTGTATTCATCTCAGATACCCATTTTTGGATTGGGTCTTTGAATTTCGGGGGTCTGATTTTTTAAAATTCTTTATAAGTACTTGACAGAAGTCCTTTTTCTGGAGAACCATTCACTAAGATTTTTCCCAGTTTGTGGGTTTTCTTTTCACTCTGATGGTGGGTTCTTTCGACATACAGAAACTCTTTAATAAGACGTGATCCCAGTTATTGATTCTGGGAAGTATTTCCCGTGCAGTTTGACTCTTGTTCATGAATTGTCTCCTACCCCTATGTCTTTAAGGTTTTTACCTACTTTGTCTTCCAACACATTTAATGTTTCTGTTTTAATATTTACATCTTTGATCCATTTAGATTTGTATGCCTCATATAGTCTCTTCCACTATGGGTGACTTGTAGTGGAGATTTGTAAATTTCAAAAATCAAGATTTATAAATTTTAAAGTTTAAAAATATTTTAACATTTGAGATGGTGAGTTTTGGGATTTTAGAGGTTAGAGATTTTGGTATTTCACAATTTCAACATTTAGGCTTGTGACATCAGGACTATATTTTTCAAGATTGTGGTCCAGGCAGTGTGGGAGTCAGCACTATAAAGGTATATGTGAAGTGCTTTGCTTCTAAACTCTAATGTGGTCTGTCCTTATGGGTCTCCTGCAGAGTCAGCTAAAAGACTGTAAAGACAGAGCATAGCATGATCTTAATGGAGGCCATGGCTTTGCAGCTAAATAAAACCATAACGAGATATCTTCTTATTCCACTTAGGATGAATACTATTAAAAAGACAAAATATAGCAAATGCTAACAAGAATATGCAAGGCAAATTCATACATTATCAGTGGAGCTGTATGTTACCTTTTCACTACCAAATAATTAAATTATAAAATAATTATCATTATTTTAAAATATATGCCTTATATATTTTATTAATTGGTGAGGCAAAACACCTGATACCTACAACTTAAATAAGTTTATTTAGGCTCAAAGTTTTAAAGTTTCAATCTATGTTTGGCAGGCTCATGTACAAAACACAGCATGATGGAAGGGTCTGCAACAAAGGAAAGCTATCAGTATCATGATGGCTGACAAAGAGAAAAGGAGAGCTATGGAGAGATATACCCTTCCATTTCACTGTCCCAGTGACAAGCCTCATCCACCAGGTCACAGTTTTCAATAGCACACTCACCAGATGAACTCACTAGTGCAGTGGTGAGTACTACACCTCCATGATGCATTCACCTCTCAAAAGTCTAGCCTCTAAGTACATGAGGCTTTGGATAAACATTTTTGAGTGAGAGCATAACATTCTGCCCCTTATTCCCAAAATAGTCATGTGTATCTTATGCAAAAATACATTTAGTCCATCTCTAAAAATCCACCAAAGTTTTACCAAGATCATCCATTGCTGAAAAGTCCAGGTAGAAAGCCTCCTCTGACATTGAAAGCAATCTCTTACTGCAAGCCCCTGTACAAATCACAATGCCAAACATTAAATAATACTATTGCAAAGGTAGGGAACAGAGATATAGAAAAAAATGAGACAAAAGCAAGACTGAAACCCAAAAGAGCAAACATTAAATTCTGTACCTCTGTGTCCAGCACCCAAAGGCAAAGTTGAAACTGTATCTTTCCATGGAGGGTGTTTCATGATCCTGGTTTCTGCAACTTCCTGGGGTATCCACTATATTTTCAGTTTCAAACTCACAGCTTCAAATACTCCCCTATCAGGGGCATGCTCTCTGTCCTCCTAAAGTCTTCCTCTTATATCTGGATAGAAGCCTCCCTCATCCCATAATGACTACATTCTAAATGCCTGTAAAACCAGCAACATGTGCCCTGGCTCTAGGATCATGGCACAGGTAGAAGCAAATTCTCTCCAACTTTGCCTATGACTATGGGGCTGTAGAGCCTTACGTGTACACCCAGATCATGCAGCTGCACCACATCAGTCACCATGCAGCCTATATGAACAATTTGAACACCACCAAGAAGTATCAGGAGGCACTGGCCAAGGGAAATTTACAACTCAGGTAACACTTCAGCCTGCCCTGAGGTTCAATGCTGGAGGTCATAACAATCACAGCATTTTTTTGGGTGAACTTGTGCCTTAATGGTGATGGAGAACCCAAAAGGGAATTACTGGAAGTCATCAAGCATGACCTTGATGTATGGGAGCATGCTTATTACCTTCAGCATAAAAAAAATGATAGACCTGATTATCTGAAAGGTGTTTGGAATGTAATTGACTGGGAGAATGTAACTGAAAGATATGTGGCTTATTGGTATACTGAGCATATTAAGCTCTTTATGACTATTTTATTTTTGTAATAGCACAGAGTGCTGAAATACACTAGTAATCTGCTATATTATAGGATTTATTTTTCCTCACCTATTTGATAACTTAATGTTATGAATAATTTCTTCTTTTCTAATTAGGAAACTTTGAAAATAGTGAGTCCTCCATACTATGTAGTTTTGATTAAACACTTTTTTAAGTGAGAGACAATTGCTACATTATGATGTCATTATAAAACCTTCAAAAATATTCCAGACAGTTTTGGAGTCTGTAATCCTGTTCTGTTATAGTTTCAGATAATCTAGTCTATCCCCACAGCCATCATCAATACTCACTGCGGCCCACTGTCAGCACAGGAAGCAACTAGTACTTGGAATCAGACTGAATTGAAGGAACACAGGAAAATGCCAAAATGAAAGTATAAAATGCAATCTTATACCACCAGCCCTTTTAGATATGCACAGAATACACAGATATGGATGAAATTAGAAGATATACACCAGAAATTTCTGAAATGATAGCAATGGAAGTACAGAAACAACTCCAGGAAGCTGTAAAGGAAACTGGATCAGAAATAAACTCTCAAGTAAAAACAGAAATGATAAACATAATGAAAGAATTGATGAGTATGTCCAAAGCAGACATAGATTAAAAAATAGAGAAATATAGAAAAATGATGGAAACCAAATGCACAGCACAGGAAACAATTAAAATACATGAACCAGATTCAAAGAGATATCCAGGAAATAAAAAAATCCATTGAAAGCTGGCAAAACTGCATAAATGAAACTGAAGACAGACTCTCAGACCCTGAAGACAGGATTATAAATAGTAATCATGAAAGGAAAGATCTCTTAAAAATAACAAGGAATCAGGAAATAATAATTTAACAGCTGCAATATGATGCAAAGAGAAACAATATCAGATTGATGAGTCAATGAAAAAGGAGCCAAAGCAAACAACAAAAAAGACTATATGCAGAAGTAACAGTGGAAAATTTCCCAAGAATGAGAAAAGAATCCATTATATAGCTTGGCAAGACATATACAGCTCCAATTAGCCATAATAAAAATAAACCTACATCTCAATACATAATCAATATCCCAGAAATTCAACATAAGAACAGAATTTTGAAAGTTGTTAGAACAAACCTAGAACTTATAAAAAGTCTATCAGACTTCTCAACAAAAACCATCAATTCAAGAAGAGCATGAAGTACAATATTTCAAGTACTGAAAGAAAACAACATCCAACCCAATTTGCTAAAACAATCATTCAAAATCAATGGAGAAATATGATACTTCCATGACAAAGAACTACTGAAGAACTTCATGACCATCCAACCAACCCATAAAAACCATACTGAAAGACATTATAAAAAGAGATAAAATAACCACAATTCCAATAACAACAATAGGAGGAAGGTAACAAGCAGGACAAGCAATTAAACAGAGTGGAAAAGTAGGGAACAACAGCAAAAAGATAACTTGATAAAAATAAGCCAATATATATCAGTTATAACCATTAACATAAAAGGCCATGATTCACAAATCAAAATAAACAGACTGGAGGAGTGAATCAAGAAGCAAAATTCAACAATATTCTGTGTACAGGAAACACATTTACCTCAAAAGGAAATTCATAGACTGAAAGAAAAAGGATGGAAAACAATTCTCCATGTGACAGGAACCCAGAAAAAAGCAGGGGTAGCTCCTCTGTTTGCAGATAATGTGAACTTCAAACCAAGAATGATCAAAACAGATAAAGAAGGTCACTACATACTTGGGAGGGGAAAACTTTATAAGGAAGAGATAGGGGCTGGGGATTTATGTCAGTGGCATAAGCGCTGCCTGGCAAGCACAAGATTGTGAGTTCAATCCCCGGTACCAAAAAAAAAAAAAAAAAAAAAGAGATAACAATCATAATTATATATGCACCAAATATGGTAGCACACAACTATGTAGGTCAAATATTAGTAGACATGAAAAAATCAAATAAGCAATAATACAATTATAATGGAGAAAATGACAAAAAATCAGGAAAAAATAACAGAACTTAGTCAAACTTGTGAACAAATGGATTTAGTAAATGTGTATAGGATGTTTCACCCAATAGTATCAAAATACACATTCTTCCAAAATATATGTGCTCATCATTTTTTTCACTATATTTATCATTTCTGATCCGAGTTCCTTTACAACTTCATGGAGTTGTTTCTTTGCTTGAGTTGCTATCATTTCAGAAGTATCAGATGTATGGCTTACATTTTCTTATATGTCCTTGTCTCTGAGCAAAGTCTTGTGGCTGCACAGCTAGGTAGACTTCACTGTAGAGCCCTTCAAAAAGTTCACACATGGGGCTCCTGGCTTAAATATATTTTCTAAAATATATATTTAAGACATAAATTGTTCTCTCAGTGCTATATTTGCTATATTCCACACATATGTGTTATATTTTAATGCCATTAATTTGGAGAGATATTTTCATTTACATCAAGATTTGTTCCTTTGGATCTAGTTATTTAGAAGCTGTTTGATTGGGACCTGCTTATGATTGGCGGGAAGGTATCCAAGATTCCCAAACATGGAAAAGGAAACTGACATCCAGATGAGTGAATCATAGAGAACTCCAATCAGCCATAATTAAAATAAATCTACACCAACACATATAATAATCAACATCCCAGAAATGCAACATACCAACAGAATATTAAAAGCTGTTAGAAAATCACCTATAAAGGAAAGCCCATCAGAATCACAGCAGACTTCTCAACAGAAACAATGAAATGAGTCAATTTTGAAAGTGTGGAACACAGGATCAATATACAAAAATAAAACTTATTTCTATATATTATCAAAAAATAACCAAAAAATGGAAATTATAATATAATATTATCAACAATTGTACCAGAAATAAAAAATACTGAGAGAAAAATCTGACCAAAGCTGTGAAAGATCCATACACAGAAAGCTACAAACTATGATTGAGAGAAATTACAGAATACCTAAGTTAACAAAGAAATTACATCCCATTCTTCAGTTAAAGTCTCAATACTGTAAAATATTAATTTTCCCAAATTTTTCAATAGTTTCAATATAACATCATTCAAGTTCCCAGCAAGTTTTCTGAACAATTTAATGAACTGATTCAAAAATTTATATATAATTGCAAAGGATGTAAAATATAGAAGACAGCTCTGAGAAAGAACAATATTGGGAAAAAAAACTGATCTCAAGACATAAAAGTACAGTAGTCAAGACATTTTGATGGCATCCAAGTCCTGGAGCCATTTTTAACACGTGAAATTACAGACTAAAAATTTGTACAAATGAATTTAATATTTACCTGACAATCTTCTAGAAAGTCACATCTCATCAAGATGACACAATATTAATTCAAATTTAATTTCCATATTTGTGAAAAAAATACATTTGCAATGAAAATTTCTACAATATTGGCTCCAAGGTTAAATATTATTCCAAATAAACAACCCCAAATATCATCTTGCACAGAATCTTTAAAAAAACTGTAAAAGATAAACCATACTCATTTTAAAGGTGCAGAATAGTCTTGAATAATCATAGCTAAATCTGTGAAGAATAGTAAAAGAAAATTACTGAGCAGTCTTACATGTTCATAGACATCACATTCTAAGTAAAATATTAGAAAATTAACAAGTAATAAATTAAATATAGCAATATATAAAGAATTATTTGCCCAAGGAATACAGAATTTGTTCACAGAATATGATACTGGTTTTACAATTAAAATATATAATTCACAACCATTTTACTAATATATAAATATTACTACTACAAAGCAAAATAATATATGTAATAAAAATATTGAGATCAAACCTTTTATTATCCCAATGAATACAGAATGTTTTATATTAAGATATATCACTAATAGAACTTGGAAAACTAATATATAGTCTAACTTATCTGTTGGAGTGTTTTTATAAATAACACTTTAAAAATATGAGTTTTTTAAAATAAGTATAAACTATTTAAAAAAGCATTTTTGGAGGTCTTTCATGAGTACCTTTAGTCACTCTGTCAGGGCTGCCTCAATGTCCTGAATCAATCCTAAACATTTACTTTGCTTAATTATTTTAACCTTGTAAAAGAGTCAAAAGTCACTTAGCATCAGATCTGGTGAATGAAATGGATGAGCATACTCAGTTTTATTTTAGGATCCTGCCATTCTGTGAAGAACAGCTTTCACCATATTTTTTTTTTTTATCACACTTCACAAGGTGTTCTTGAGGGACAACTTCTAGAATCACTTTGGAAAGTGGAAAGAACAATGGGATGGGTGTGTTTCAAACAAGAGGCAGTGTTTTGATGGGGAATTAAAAGATTTTTATTCACTACAAAAAATTAAAACTACAAAAACACCAGGTATGTTGGAGCATGACTGTCCCAGCTACTAGGGAGGCTGAGGTGGGAGGATCACAAGTTTTCAGGCAGTTTCGTCACTGTAATGAAACCATGCCTCAAAAAAAAATGCAGATGGTTTGGGATGTAGCTCAGTGGTAGGGTACTTACCTAGCCTAGCATGCACAAGGCCCTGAAATCAATGCCCTGGAGAAAGAGGGTAAGGAAAAAGAGGAAGGAAGGAAGGAAGGAAGGAAGGAAGGAAGGAAGGAAAGAGAATGAATGAAAAAATATTCTTCTAGAGGTAATAGGAGAGACCATAAGTGTATTTATATATACATATTCATATATATATATATTTAATATATTTTTATACATTTATACATATTTGTATTAGTTCATTGAAAAAAATTTGTGCTTATATTTTTGAGCAAATAAGCTGGGCAACTACTTTGAAGATTATAATACAAAGTATATTACTCATTGTTAATGTCTTGTTATCTTGTTTTGAAATTTTATATCATTGTGTTTTCCATTATTTTTTTCTCTTTAAAGTAAAAAATCATGGGAAAAAATCAGAGACTAATAACAATGAGAAAAATATTTTCAACATATTTTGAGAATAGACGTGTTCATTGACTTGAAAATAAGAATATACAATGTTTCAAAACAGTGCTAACACAAAGGCTGTTTCATAATCTGATATTGAGTATATTAATGAACAAGACATTTTGGAGAGAGTATTGATAATTTGATTCAAAAGCTTTAAACTGTTAATGCCCTTCATTTCTGATATTCTTTAAGTCCAATCATTATTCTAAATTCACAGAAGTATTTATAAAAGGATGACTTGCAGAAAGCCCTAAATTTCTGAAAAATAATTTATATAACCATATGATATACTTATGTGCCTAATTTATTTAATAATAAACAGTTGTCAAAAAAAGGTTCAAGAATTAGAAATGGCACAAAGAAAACTGAAAGTATTCTGCTACAAAGTTATCTACAATAATCACAGTATCTAAGAGAAATGTCTGATAAGCTCATGTTACTCTTTTGTATGAGAGAACAGGTTACAAATACTATTCAAGAAATATTTACATAATAGTAAATAGTATGTAAAAAGTATACATTTGACTATAGAAAAAGTTGGAAACATAAATGTAGAAATAGTAAAAGTAGCTATAAGTAAATTGGAAATTATTCTTACATTTTTCTTACTGACTACCTGAATTTTTACTTATTTTAATAAATAATATTAATGTTATTTATTAATATTAATAATAATATCATGAAGAAAACTAGGTCCAAGAGATCTTACATCCACCATAGGAGACTGAGACAAACACAAGAAGGACAGACACATATCATACCTAACCATCTGACTTTAGAGCTGTGTGTTGGGCTCTACTGGTCATGACTGTTGCATCTCCCATTCTCTGAGGACACTGGTCCCCTCACTGCATTCCTCAGGGTTCCTGTCAAACGTATTAAACAGATTCATTAATGATTTTTTGAACTGAGTCACCAAGGTACCTCTAATTATTCATTTCACAAACGGTCTCTCCCTATCTACTGGAATCAGAGTATCAACAATTTCAAAACCAAGAAGCCCTTAATACTAAAAAAAAAAAATAGTACAAATATTACTTTCAAAATTGGATCTATTTAAAAGTGAGTAGAATTCTTGATGAGAAGGTGTTGGCAAGGTATTGGAGATAAAAATCTCACTACAGTGTCACAAGGAAGTGGTAGTTCATCAGCAAGAGCAGCCAGAAGTTCGAACACGAGCTTCAGCTTCACTAACAAGAGCCACTCCTAGTTCTCTGCAGGAGCACTGTTGTTCCTTGTCTAAAGAAGGGGATTGCTGACTTTCAGAAGATTAAGTAACATTTCTGTGATTTCACTTACTTTTCTTTTTGAAAGCTGCAATCAAGATTTCTTCAGATAAACAGACTTGTCAAATGTATTAAACAGATTCATTAATGATTTTATATAATAAGTCTGCATATAATAAGCAGACTTGTTATAAGTTAACAACATGATTGATGTGTATAGCTATTTGAAATATGTGAAAGAAGTAAGTTTATATATGAAATGTACTTTTTTGTAGACAGTAAGACCCCTGAATATACAGCTTAGCCAAGATAATATATAATGATGTTATCTAGATTGTTCTCTGACTTAAACCCATCTTTTTAAAGCGAAAACAATACATGGAAATATAAAAAGTTATGTCTAAATTTGACTCATTAACTAAATGCTGATATATGAATCAATGGCCCTTGCAGTCTTAAATTTTTTAATCTCTCAAAGACATATAAAGAAAATAGAAATAGCAGTTACAATCGAGTTCTAATAATTCTCTCAAACACTGTCTCCGAGTATCTGGTAGAAAAGTAGAGGACTGTAGAAAGGAAAACATTTTAGAATAAAGAATTCCACCCAGGGTGGACAGAACTCTGTGTGTGTGTGTGTGTGTGTGTGTGTCTGTGTGAGTGTGTGTGTGTGTGTGTGTTTCCACATACTGAACTAACTGCTAGAGGGCTGATGTACAGGGTTTGGCAGGAGGCCAGCTGACTAGCAGGGATAATCAGGTCATCTGGGATAAACAGCACATCTCAATTTGATCCACTTTACCCTATAATTATTGAGGGCATTATGGGGCTACCCAAAAAGCACGCATCCTTTATGATAGTAGCTGCATACCCTGCGCAGTTTGCTGGAGACCAACCTTGCCTCAACCCTAAAGGAAGCAAAAATTTTAAGGAAACAAAAGTATTCCCATGACAATGTGATTGGAGCCTCTGGGGAATAGTTTTTCCATTCATTTATGTAAGAAAATCTCAACCCTGGAAACACCGATTCCAAATTTAAAATGCTTTAATTGGCGACTGGTGAGAGAAATCACGGAAAAGCTCTAGGCACAAGCTTAGTATACAAATTCTGTACATATCAATATGTCACTGAAAGATTGACAGAAGACCTTAGGTGACAATGAGAGGAAGACAAGGACCTAGGTGTCACTGCACTTCTTGGTTTAGGTGAGCAGGTATTAAACTGATTTTATAAAAAGATTCATGACATCTTCTAAAGTAAATAATAAATGACAAATTATATATGCAACTGCAAAAATTCTGTATTATTTAAATTTCTGTATTATTAAAAATATAGCTAAGAATACTTGCTCAACAAGAACAGAAAAGCATTTCAAAACATTAATTATTCTGTTATGGTATTTTAGATTCTTTTTCCACTTTTACATATCACTTCATTTTCAACTTTATTAACTATCCATATGATAAAAACAAGTGAAAAAATTAGAATGTTTCATGATTTTAAATTACTTTTAAATGTATAGAAACAAAAATAGGCTGGTACTTTAAATTTTTGGTTTTTTAATTGTTGGATTTTTTAAAAAAATTCAATATACAGTGATCCATTACTAACTTTTGAACCTGTGTTATAAAAGACATTTTGATCAATAATTATTGATTACAAATGTCATATTGATAGTATGTTGACCTTTGTCAGTCAAAAACTTTGAAACACAAGATTTTCCAGCTCAAGAGATCATCTAATTTATTCTCTTTGAAAAATTTTCTGTTTCAGTAAGGATAATAATAAAGAAAGCATTGCCTACATATAATAATGAAAAATCCATTGATGAGACATTCTTCAATATTGCCAGTAGAAAATTCCATGAGCTTGCATAATTGCCTATGAATATGTTTAAAAATAGTTACATTTGTCTACAGATCTCAACTATGCCTGAAATTTTGTGTCATTAAGTTTTTATGGTTGCAAAGTGAATAGAAGCTATTTAAAATCATGAGAGTAATGCCACTGGGTGAATTATAGTCACTGGTAGCAGGAATGTAGGAGGTCATCAACAGTCAGAATTAAGAGGCCATTGAAAAGTCATAGTTTGTCATGGAGTAGTATAATGTGCCACACCTTCAAAAGTAAGATCTTATGTGATATCTTATTAGAGAGCCCTGAACACACTGTAAATGCATATATTTGAAAAATCAAAATGAAAAAGATCAGTTAGTTATGCTTCAGAGTCAATTATTTTGAGAGCAGTTGACACCATGTAGAAAAGGAGAACTTTCATGGAATAATGTTACCTATAATTGTTGTATAGCAATGATATTCCTAGATTCTCTAATATTTCCTGAAGTGTGCAGAGCTGAATTTAATGTCACAGCAAGGAACTTGATGACTGAGTTGAAGACAATGGGATTCAAATGAGGTAGGTGTGTTCCTAAGGTGGGTTGTCACTACATCTCAATGTTATCTCTGGAGATTGTTCCTTGTGTTGTGTGACCCAACTATATTTCAGAGTTATAGCTTTTTTTAAAAATTAATATGCTCACAATGACACTTTTCTGAGGTGGTGACATAAGTGTAGAAATTGGAACATGATTAAGATTGACCTTGCCCCACTCTAGTAAGAACTGAAGTTTTAATCAATGCATTGAGCCCATTCATGGAACCATTTTATTGACATCTCAGGGAAATCCATTCATTGATGTGAGAAAAAAATAGCAAGACCTAGGGACACTGATGGTGTTTATAATTAATGTATTATAACAAGAGTAGAAACTATAAAGAAGCTATCAACGAAATTCTGTATTTTAAAGGTGACTTATTATTTTATTATCACCTTTGAAGTGAAGATTCAACTTTTCATTTACACCATGAAAAAGGTAAGGAAAGAAGCCAGTTATCATTGCTGATGGTTATTCACAAAGAATGTGACAATTCTGTAGTAACCCTTGAAATTTAATAGCAACCACACCATTTTAATGCAAAAAGATCGTAAATAATTTTTTTAAAATTTAAGAGCCTTAGTTAAAAAATAGAAAATTCATTGATACAGCAATATCAAGAAGAAATCCAAATAAGAAGGTAATAGTTTGTACGTGTGTGTGGGGAGAAAAATAACAGTGTTGCCATTCTTCCAATAACCCTTTATTAGGTTTTGGCTACATAGCTTGGTTGTGTTTTTTATTGTCCTAGTTGAAAAAAAGAAACACAGAGATGATGCTGGGAAAATGCCATGACTGGAATAAATATTGTGTGACAGTGGTTCATAAATGGAAGTTTAGGGAATCCAAAACACTCGCCAGTTCTCAAAGGACTTCCCAAAAGAAATAATTTTTAAGCTAAAAATCAAAGAGAATTTGATATACTCAATTTGAATTCAATGACCCTTAAAGAAAGATCACTGAATGTGGTGGCAAGCGCCTCTGATTCCAGCACTCTTGAACCCAGCTTGAGCAATTTAGCAAGATCCTCTGTCAAAAGATTAAAAAAAAAAAACTGGGATGTAATTCAGTACAAGGCTCTGAGTTTAATCCCAATAACTAAATAACTGAAAAAAAAATTAGGGGAGAGAGAGAGAGAGAGAGAGAGAGAGAGAGAGAGAAGGGGAGAGAGAGACAGAGATAGAGAAAGAGAAAATGGCTAGAGGACATACTGATTCCAGCAGATGCTTTCTATAAAGTGATTACACATTTAGTGTATCACATTTGCTCAAGGACTATTGTATAAACAATTAGTTTTATTGGGTAAACACAAGAAGAAAAAGATAGGGCTACATACATTAAATCAACTTTTTGCACAGTATGAGATATATATGACCACATAATTGAATTTCAGAAGAGAAATTACTACTATTTTGGAAATAGATAGAAAGATTATCACATATAGATTCTATTTGAAATTATAAGATTTATAGCTTATACCTACCCTCCAAAATATATATACACTTTATACACATGACAAAAACATTATTTTGTTATAGACAATGGACATAAATTACAGTGGATGGTGGATTTTAGAGAACCTCTACAGCAAGTCCAAATTATTTCTCATGTGATTGTTGAATTATTGAGGACCAAGCTACAAACAAGATATGAAACTGCTAGTGAACTTACGATTTCATCTTCTAAATAGAGACAAATATATGAATAAAAGAAAATCTTAGAAATAAAGCATTATCAATAAAAAATTCAGTATATAAAAATTAAAATAAGTTTAGAAAATGCAATGGAGGGGTGGAATCTGTAAATTATTGGATTATGGTAAAGATAACTTGATTTATAAGAATCATGCCTTCACAAATTACCTCAAAATCATAAACTTACAAATAATTCCATGATAATATTGACAATATTAATTACCAAGTTAAAGAACAAATTCCATATGGGCCAGTTATCATTGTTTATCATTATAGAATTTTAGCTTCCCTATATTCTAATAAAATATATTATTTTTTAAATATGGCATAAAAATATCAAGAGCCAGGTATGCAAAACCAAACAACAACAACATTCATTCTCCTGGGACTAACAGATGATCCAAAAATGCAGAGTCTGCTTTTAATTTTTCTGTTTTTTACCTATTTATTGAGTGTAACTGGGAACTTGGCAATCATCTCACTTACATTAGTGGATCCTCATCTTAAAACACCAATGTATTTTTTCCTACAAAATTTTTCCTTCTTAGAAATCTTATTCACATCAGCTTGTATTCCTAGATACTTGTATAACTTATCAACAGGTGACAAGACTATTTCCTACTGTGCTTGTGCTACACAAGCATTTTTTACTGATCTCTTTGGAGTAACTGAATTTTTTCTCCTTGCCACTATGTCCTATGACCGCTACGTGGCCATCTGTGAACCCCTGCATTACACCATCATCATGGGCAGCAAAACCTGCAGCCGATTCATTATTTTTTGTTGGATTTCTGGTCTATTAATCATACTCCCACCATTTTGCTTGAGCCAGACTCTGGAATTCTGTGATTCTAATGTCATTGATAGCTTTCTTTGTGATGTGTCTCCCTTCCTGAAGATTTCATGCTCAGACACGTGGGCCATTGAGCAGATGGTTATAGTTTGTGCAGTGTTGACCTTCATCACGACCCTTTTTTGTGTAATTCTCTCCTACATACATATAATCAAGACTATCCTAATATTCCCCTCTGCTCAGCAAAAGAAAAAAGCTTTTTCTACGTGCTCTTCCCACATGGTTGTGGTTTCTCTCACCTATGGCAGCTGCATCTTCATCTATATCAAACCTTCGGCAAAGGACTCAGTTATTATTAATAAGGGTGTGATAGTGCTGACTACTTCCATCGCTCCTATGCTGAACCCCTTCATCTACACCTTGAGAAACAAGCAAGTAAAACAAGCTTTCAACTACTCGATCAAAAGAATTGCCTTATCTTACAAGAAGTAAAAGAATGCTGAAGTTGATAAAGGCAAAGTTGGCTCACCAACATATATATATATATATATATATATATATATATATATATATACACACACACACACACAATTAAGTTCCTAAAATAAATTTTTTTGGTCAGATATAATGGGCATCCAGATAAAATTTCTCAAAGTGTTCCTTGCATCTACAACTTCTCTTAGCAAGATCATTTATTTTCTTTTTTACAAACACATTTCTTTTCTGATGTTATAGTAATAGTTTTCTATAAGAAGCAAAAAACTATTCTATTTGATCTAGCCTTACAAAAACTGAAAACAGTAAAACTTTTAAAAATAAAATGTGAATCATAATAAAGTATTAGACTTGCAGAGAAAGAATTAAGTCTTCATTTTTAATATTCTCTATAGCTTTGGTTCATTACATACACATTTACTGAGTGGCTCACTCAAGTTAAATATTTCACATAAAACACAAAGCAAAACCAATAATCCTTCTCTCATGCAGCATACATCAAAGAACAAATGTATAGCTAAAATGTAAAATTGAGACAGCACCACTGTAAAAAACTGTGAAATGAAATTTAAAGGGAAGTTAACCAAAGTAGCAATTCATGCACGTTAAAATATAGATTATGTAGGATTTCTCTGTAATGTTGAAATTATTAAAATCACAAGGAATTTTTCTAAATAAAGGTGGTTGAAGGCTACTACTAAAAGACATAAAAATTATAAATAAAAAGAAAAAAATTATGTGTATTTGAGAAATAAATTTGATTATTGTCAGTTGAAAAAGCACCCAAATACCTGACTCAAATATTGAAACTTTAAACATAAATTGAAGCTTAAATAAGAAAGTGAAGGCAAATTGAATATAATGCATTCATAAAGAAATTGTTTAAATCAACCTAGAAAAGACATACAAACCTCATCCAGTATAGTGTGTCATATTACTGTGAAATTTTTGTTATTAAATAAAACTTTATACTTAAGTACATAAGTGCAACAAAGTAAAAGTATTTAATTGCATGAATTTGAGGGTTTTTTTCTTTCATTTTTTGATAAGATTGGCTAGTTTATCAATTTTATTTATTTTTTCAAAGAGCCAATTTTTTGATTCATTAATTTTTTGTATTGTTTTCTTAGTCTCGATTGTGTTAATTTCTGCTCTGATCTTTGTAATTTCCTTATTTCTTTTGGCTTTGGGTTTGACTGATAGTTTTTTTTAGAAATTTGAGGTGCAGCATTAAGTTTAAAAGTGCTTGTTCTGTGTTTTTGATATGAGAATTCACCTCTTTTATGTTTCTGTCTGAGGACTGCTTTCATTGCATTCCATTAGTTCCATAAGTTGTATTTTCATTTTTGTTTGATCATATCGGTCATATATATTTATAATTTCTTCTTTAATTTCCTCTGTGACCCATTGGTTGTTCTGTAGGTTGCTATTTAATTTTCATGTGTTTATCGAGTTTTTGTGGTTTCTTTTGTCATTGATTTCCAATTTCATTGCTCTTAGTAAGATCATTTATTTTCTTTTTTACAAACACATTTCTTTTCTGATGTTATAGTAGTAGTTTTGTATAAAAAGAAAAAACTATCCTATTTGATCCAGCCTTACAAAAACTGAAAACAGAATAAAATTTTTAAAAGTAAAATTTGAATATTAATGAAGTATTAGAACTGCAAAGAAAGAGTTAAAATCTTTATTTTCAATGTTCTCTAATGCTTTGCAAGTAATTCTTTGATTCATTAAATACACATTTACTGAGTGTCTCACTCATGTTAAATTCCTCACATAAAACACAAAGCAAAGCCAACAATAATCCTCCTCTCATGCAGCATACATCAAGGGACAAATGTATAGCTAAAATATAGAACTGAGACAGCACCACTGTTAATAATTCTGAAATGAAATTTAAAGAGAAGTTAACTAAAGCAGCAATTGATGTACATTAAAATATAGATGATGTAGAATTCCTTCATAATGTTCAAATTATTAAAATCACAAGGAAGTTTCCTAAATGAAAGTGGTTGAAGGCTACTAATAAAAGACATAAAAATTATAACTAAAAAGACAAAAATTAGAAGTGTATTTGAGAAATGAATTTGATTATTGGTAGTTCAAAAAATGTGCAAAAACCTGACCCAAATATTGAAACTTTAAACCTACACTGAAGCTTAAATAAGGGCACTGAATGCAAATTGAATAAAATGTATTCATAAAGAAATTGTTTAAATCAGCTCAGAAAAGACATACAATTAATTCACATAAATTGAGATTATTAGGCTCCTTTACATAGAGTAACTTTATTCTGCTTAGTCTACCTTTACCTCCTCCTTACTTCTCACCCTTGCTCTTTGGACCATGTGTCTACTGCAAGAGATTCATCCCTTATCACCTTCCATTCATCATTTGTTGTTCTCTTTCTTTGCACTCTATTTTGTCCCACACAAATAAGACACCATACAGTTCTTCAGCTCGTGTGTTTAGCTTATTTCACTCAACATTATATTTTCTAGGTGCATTCATTTCCCTACAAATGTTTCAAATTTGTTATTCTTTACAGTCCAGTAGTACTCTATTATACATAAATAACACATTTTCTTTATTCAATCATCTGTTAATAGGCATATAGGCTGCTTCCAGGATTTAGCTTTTGTGAATTATGCTAATATAAACATTGATATGCATGTGTCACTGTAGTATGTATTAAACTCTTTTGGGAAGATACATAGTGGGGAGATTGCTTGATAATATGGACTTTCTAATTTCAGTTCTTTGAGAAATCACCATACTGATTTCAATAATGGTTATACTGGTTTGCATTCTTACCAACAATGAAGGAAAGTTCTTTTTCATCACAGTCATGCCAGCACTTGTTATTATTTGATTTCTTAATGATTGCCATTCTTTCCAGAGTAAGGCAGAATCTTAGCATTGTTTCAATTTGCATTTAGTTCCTGAGAACTTTGAACTCCAGATTCCAGTGGATTCCTTGCCTTCATACAGACAGCTCTTCCTAGGAGACAATAACAGCTTCCTCTTTCTTTGAGATCATATAAAATCCTCATCTGAGGACTACAACTTAAATAGCATTGTGGTAACAGTAAATGTTTTAGTACGAGACTGGTATAAGCCTCCATTTATTTAACTCATCATTATTGTAATAAATATGTATGGTTTTCAGGGCACCAGTTTCATACATTATACAGATTTGTTCTTTTTAATTTAATGTTTTTGATATCACTGTAAATCACTGTTTTATTTTTTCATTTCCTATTTTTGTCAGACAAATATAGAGGTGCAATTTATATTCATGTATGACTGCTAAACTGTTTTTGATTTTAATGTTTTCTATAGATTCTTTTGGCCTTCATATATCTAACCTGACACCTATGATTAACAAAACTTATTCTTTTCTTTTTCAATTGGCTTACTTTTGCTTCCCTTTCCTGACCCCTTTAAAACTGAACAAACCACTGTGCAGTTCAGGATAGACAGTCATCAGAAAACTAAAACTAGAGGTTCTATTTGATCCAGTTATCCCCTTTTTTGTACATTCCAAAAAAACAAAATGCATCATACCACAGCAATACATACACACTCATATTTGCAGCAGCACAATTTGTAACAGTTAAATATTAGAAATAGCCCAAATGTCCATTAATGAATGAATGGATAAAGATGTGGTCTTTTTATACAATGGAGTATTACTCTGCCATAAAGGATAAATTTGAAACATTTCTTGGTAAGTGAATGTACCTTGAGACCAATACCCTTAAGTGAAATAAATTAGATACATGCATAAATATCACATTGTTCTCTGTTGTGAGAAATTAAGAGGCTAAATAAAGACCAACATGTATAATAAATGTGGAATAAGATGTGGAAATAAGAAGAAAATATTCAAATGGGAAAAAAAAACAGAAGAGAGAGAAAGGAAGGAAGCAAAAAAGGAAAATGGTGAATAGAAGGAAAAGTGGAAACAACACTTTTGTAAATAAGGAGGGGAAAAAGAGTTGAAGGGAGGGGAGGAAAGTAGGGAAAAAAGAAGAATGAAGACATATCATGTACAGGTACAAATTCCCTATTATGAATGTGATCATCCTGTATATATCTAAAATGTACCAATAAAATTAATTTTTAAAACGGAAAATAGATAACTTGAACAGCAACCTGAATACAATACTGAATATAAGTGACATATTGATTTTTTATCTGGCAAGGCAGGAATGGCTTAACATATGCAAATCAATAAATGTAATACACCACATCAACAGATCCAAAAACAAACATCACATGATCATCTCAATAGATGTAGAAACAGCTTTTGAAAAAGTTCAACACTTGTTCATGATCAAAAAAACCTTACAAATATTCAGAATACATGATATCTACCTCACTCTGATAAAAGCCATCTATGACAAACCAACAGCCAACATACTAAATGCACAAAAACTGAAAGCTTTCACTCTAAAATCAGGAACAAGACAAAAATGTCCACTATCAGCAGTAATATTCAATATAGTTCTGGAGCCAGAGCAATTAGTCAAGAGAGCTAGAGCAATTAGACAAGAGAAAGAAATAAAAGGAATAAGGTTAGGAAAGGAAAAAGTTAAATTATCACTATTTGCAGATGACATAATACTCTACATAGAAGATCACAAAAACTCCATTAATAGACTACTAGAATTAATAAATTCAGCAGTGTAGCTGGATACAAAGTCAACACTCCAAAATCAATAGCATTCTTGTACACAAACAACAAACTCACTGAGAGAGAAATTATGGAAAAGACATCTTTCACAATAGCATCCAAAACAATGAAATACTTAGGAATCAACCTAACAAGGATACAAAATCCTATAAGTTGAAAACTATGGTACTCTATAAAAGGGGGTGGAAGAGGAGGTGAGAAAACAGAGATATCCCTTGTTCTTGGTTAGGAAGAACCAATATTGTGAAAATGGCCATGCTCCCAAAACTGTTACAGATTTAATGCAATCCCAATCAAAATACCATTAACATATCTTACAGATCTAGAGAAAACATTCTTAAAATTCATTTGGATACAGAAGAGACCTAGAATAGCAAAGGCAATCCTGGGCAACAAAGGCAAGGCAGGAGGCATCATAATCCCTGACTTGAAGTTATACTACAAAGCTACAGTGAAAAAATCAGCATGATACTGGCAAAGGAAACAGACCTGAAGATCAGTGGAACAGATTAGAAGATGCATACACAACTACAAAGACACTTAGCCACCATATATTTGATAAAGGGGCTAAACACGTTCACTGGAAGAAAGATAGCCTCTTTAATAAACGGTGCTGGAGAAAGTTTGTTTCAACATGCCAAAGACTGAAACTAGACCCATGTTTATCACCATGCACTAAACTAAAGTCAAAATGGATCAAAGATATATTAAAATAGAAAACTAAATATACTGGAAGACAGGTTAGGTAGACATTTTGAAGACCTAGGGTTAGGCAAAGAGTTCATGAACAAAATGCCAACTGAGTGGAAAGTGCTTCAAAGAACCAAAAACTGGGATCTCTTATTAAAAAATTTTACTTCAAAGGAAAACACAAACACAGTGAAAAGAAAATCCACAGAATGGGAAAGAAGTTTAGCCAGCTGTCCCTCAGACAAAGGACTTATATCAAAAACATAGAAAGAACTGAAAAATATCAGGCACACCAAATTCAAAGACCCACTCCAAAAATGGGTATGTGAGATGAACATGCACCTCTCAGATGAAGAAATACAAATGGCAAATAAATACATAAAAGCATGTTCGACATCACTGGTCATTTGAGAAATGCAAATTAAAACAACTTTGGGATTTCATCTCACTCCAGAAAGAATGGCTGGCATCAAGATATCAACAGATAAAAAAATGTTGGTGGGACTGTTGGGAAAAGGGAACACTTCTCCTCTGCTGGTGGGAGTGTAGAATAGTACAACCACTGTGAAAAATATTGAAGACTCCTCAAAAATCTAGGATTGGAAATCCCATTTAATCCAGCTGTTCTGGTTCTAGGTATTTTCCCAGAAAAATTGACCTAAAAGAAGTACAGAATTTGCTAATGTGGAAGAATCAAGTTTTCAGCAAAGAAAAACTAGCCCTCCGTAACTAGATTTTCATGATTTAAATCATTTTTTTCCTAGCAAAGAAAGTTTATATTTATCAACAATGAAATACTATATTCATAGCTTTTTCAAAAAACAAGAACTGACTTCACATATAATCAAAGGTCAATATAACTTTAATCAATAATAATAATAATAATAATAATAACTACACTAAAACATATATTAATCAAGATTTCCAAAATTAAGCACAAGAAAAGGATATTTAAAATATCATATAAAGGAAACTCCATTAGAATCATAGCAGATTCTCAGTACAAACCTTCAACTCAAGAAGAGCTAAGAGTAATGAATTGCATGTCTTGAAAGAAAACAACTTCCAGGCCATATTGACATACCTTGCAAGACTATGTATTAAAATTAATGGAGAAATAAGACACTTCCATCACAAAAAACAACTAAAGAAATTCATGACCACCAAACAAACACAAAAAAAAGTGCTGAAAGATATTTTATACAGAGATAAAGATGACCAAAATTCAAGAACAACAACAGAAAGAAACCACTAGATAGGGAAAACAATTAAACAGAAGGGAAAAGCAATGTGTAAACAACAAGAAAATGTCATGATAAAGATAAGGCAACACATATCATTATAAATGGCCTCAATTCACCAATCAAAAGATAGAGACCACCGGCACAATATGCCAACAATATGCTGTATACAAGAAACACATTTAACTAAAAAAGAAATTCATAGATTGAAAGTCAAAGGATGGGAAACAATACTCCATGCAAAAGGAACCCAGAAAAAAATCAGCAGTAGCTATTCTGTTAGCAGACAATGTGAACTTCAAACCAAAAATGATCAAAAGAGAGAAAGGTCACTACATACTTGTTAGGGGGAAACTTCAAGAAGAGATATTAATCATAATTATGTATGCACCAAATATGGGAGCACTCACTTTATAAGATAATTACTAATAAACATAAAAAATAAAATAAACAAAAACATAATTGTAACTAGGGAACTTAATACCCCATTGTCACAAAGAGATAGATCCACTAGACCAAAAAAAAAAAAAAAAACCGGAAAAAATATTAGAACTGAACCAAACCTTTGAAAAAATG
The DNA here is from genome assembly GCA_004027455.1 of Hydrochoerus hydrochaeris. NCBI lineage: Eukaryota > Metazoa > Chordata > Mammalia > Rodentia > Hydrochaeridae > Hydrochoerus > Hydrochoerus hydrochaeris. The sequence continues at coordinate 15,412 of PVLA01005202.1, read as the reverse complement.
AACTTATTAGCTGTTTTCAGTGTTCCACCCAGTATCATAAAAATACAAATTCTTCTCCACTGCATGTGATATGTTCTCTAAAATAGATTATATAATAGCCAAAAAAACATGCTTAAGTAAATGCAAAGGAATTGAAATTATCCCATACATATTATCTGACCATAGCACAATGAAATTGGAAATTTATGGCAAAAGAAACTGCAAAAACTTCATAAACACATGGAAATTAAATAACACCCTCCTAAACAGCCAGTGGATTGTTGGTGAACTAAGGAAGAAATTAAACAATATCTACAACTGAATGAGAACACAAATACAACATACCTGAACTTATGGGACTCAGTGAAAGCAGTTATAAGAGAAAATTTATAACGGTGAATTCTTACATCAGAAAAACAGAATGAACACAAATGAACAATCTGATGTTACATGTCAAGCTTATAGAAAAAAACCAAAAAAACAGCAAGACAAGCCCAAAGCCCTTACAAAGGAAGAAACTGTAAAGATCCAAACAGAAAGTAATGCAGTGGAAACTAAGAAAACAATACAAATAATTAATAAATTAAAGAGTTGTTTCTTTAAAATAATAAATAAAACTGATAAACCCTTAGCCAACCTGACACAAAAAGGAAAGAAAAGACTAAAATGTATGCATTCAGAAATGAAAAGGGTGAAATATCTACAGATCTTGTGGAAATTAAGAAGATCACCAATACCTACTTCAAAAATTTTTATTCTCATATGATGGAAAACACAGAAGACATGGGCAGATTCTTAGATATGGAGGAATTACCAAAGCTAAACCAAGAAGACATAAACATTCTGAACAACCCAGTATCAGTTAATGAGGCTGAAATGTAATAATACAAAACCTTACCAATAAAGTAAAGCCCAGGTCCTGATGGAATCGCAGCTGAATTCAACAAGAAATTTAGAGGAGATTTAATGTCACTCCTAGAGACAGGTATCACCTTGATAATAAAACCAGAGAAAGACTTAACCAAAATATAGAACTATAGGCTAACCTCTGTAATGAACAAGAATCTTCAATAAGATGCTAGTAAACAGAATGCACCAAAATCATCCAGAAGATTATACACCATGATCAAGTGGGATTCATCCCAGGAATTCAGAAATAGTGAAACATACACAAGTCAATAAACATAATACACCATATCAACAGAGCCAAAGACAGAAATCACATGATCATCTCAATGGATTCAGAAAAAACTTTTGACAAAGTCCAACACTCATTCATGTTAAAAAAATAAAATAAAAAGCTACAGAAAATTGTAATAGATGATAATTGCCTTAATTTGATAAAAAGCCATCTATTACAAAGCAGTAGCCGACATCATACTAAATGGACAAATGTATATGCAAATATATGTAAACTTATTTATTTATGTTATTTACATATATACACTTAAAAATAAGAAACAATGTTCTAATCTTCAACACTAGAGTGACTATAATTTACAGTAAGTTACTGTATACACGAAAATCATTAGAAGAAATGGTGAATGTTGAGAAAATGAGTAAGTGAATGAGGATGAATACATGTAATGATCTGCTCTTTACACATTATATACATGCATCACAACAGCACATTGTACCCTTTAAAAATGTAAATTATTCTATGTCAATGAAAATAAAATTAAAAAAACAATTGTAATAAATGAGTGCTATAATTATGTATTAAATTATATTTAAAACTCACTATAGCTAACATTACATATTCAAATATAAACATTATATCATCAATCTTTATTTACTAACAGTGAGTAAAAGGATTTTGATATAAATGTAGAATAAAACATGGCATTGTATACACTGTACTATAAGCAGCCTGGGTTATGTAATTTTCTACATTTTTCTGTTTTCATGAACATTTCCTAAAATAAAATAGTATATCAATATATATTAATTCATCTAACAGTTTAAGTAAGAAATGTGATTTCAATATGATCCTCCATTATGTCAAATCTCAGGTTACGTAATGTGAGAATAAGAAGTTAAACTAGTGTTATATTTTAAAATCAGATTTTCCTGTGATCCTATGACCTTATCCACTATTGCAACTTCTTTCTGCCAATGACACTATATCCAAAAAAATCAATTAACATGGCTTTTGAGACCTGGAAACTCCCCCGTGGGCCCGCCCTGCCACCAGGAACATAGCAGAAGCCTGTGTCAGGCCTAAGCTGCCTGGAAACTCCCCTGTGACCCACCGTGCAACCAGGAGCATAGCAGAAGTCTGCATCAGGTGTAAACTGCCTGGAACCTCTCCCAAGGGCCCACCCTGCCACCAGAAATATCGAACAAACCTGCATAAGGCATAAGCTGCCTGGAACTACCTGTGTGGGTGCACCCTGCCACCTGGAACATCTCTGAAGCCTGCCTCAGACAGAAAACTGACCTGGACAGCTTCTGATGGGTCCGCCCTCCCACCTGTAACATCAGAAGACCTCAGCAGGCTCCTGTTAGCGTGAAAAAATTTGGACTTTGCTCCCAGGTGGTGAACCTTGGACTACAGTGGATTAAATGTATCAGTGTGGTGAGTATGTCCCTAAAATAGAGGTGTACAGTGGATAAATAGGGCCAGCAGTAGAGCCCCACCAACTAACTGTAAGACTTTGGTGAGTCTGAAAAAAGTGTGTGTGATCCCCTCCTACACATAGGAAACATGAGGCAGAGTGAAAATGACAAAACAAAAAAGCAAAATGCAGTCTCAAACATATAGTTCACCAAAAGCAAGTATAGGAGACATTGAAATAGAGAACCCAAAAAGTAACACACCAGGAATCTCTGACAAGATAGCAAGTGAAATAAATGAACAATTCCATAAGGTTTAGAGGAAATCAAATTAGAAGTACTCTACCATGTAAACATAGAAGTAACAACTTTAGTAAAGGAGTTGTTGACTGCAGCTAAAGAAGAAATAGAGAAAAAAGTACAGGAGCATGGGAAACTGATTGAAACTTTGAATGAACAATATATAAAACAAGCAGAACTCATGAAACAAACTCAAACAGACATCCAAGAAACAAAAAATTCTATTGAAAGCATGCAAAACCACCTAAAGGAACCTGAGGATAGGATTTCAGACCTTGAGGACAGGATCACAATTAGTGATCAGGAAAGGATAGAACTTTTAAAAATAAAGCAGCATGAAATGGCAATCCAGAAGCTTCATGATGATGCCAAGAGCACCAATATAATAATTCTGGGCATTAGTGAAAATAGAGGAGTCCAGCCAAATGACATATGTAAAGTATTTACAGAAATAATAGCATAAAATTTCCCAAACATGGGGAAAGAATCTGATATGCAGATAAGTGAGGCATATAGAATGCCAAACAGTCACAATCAACATAAATCCACACCCAGATAAATAATAATTAAGATCTCAGACATACAGCATAAAAAGAGAATACTAAAAGCTGTCAGAGAAAAGACACAACTTACCTATCAAGGAAAGCCCAACAGAATCATGGCAGACTTTTCAGCACAAACCCTCAAGTCAAGAAGAGCTTGGAGTGAGGTATTTCAAGCCCTGAAAGAAAACAACCTTCAACCCAGACTGATGTGTCCCGCAAACCTTTCATTCAAATTTAATGGAGAAATAAGATACTTCCATGACAAAAAACAATTGAAGAAACTCATGTCCACCAAACCAACCCTAGAAAGAGTACTGAAAGACATACTAGACAGACAAAAAAATGACCACAATCCCCAAAACAACAACAGAAAGAAACCACCAGGTAGGATAAGCAATTAAATAAGGGGAAAAGCAGAAAGAACAACTGGAACATAACATGGCAAAGCTGTGCCAGTACATATCAGTGATATCCATAAATACAAATGGCCTTAATTCACCTATAAAAAGAAACAGATTGACAGAATGGGTCAAGAAACAGGATCCCACAATATGCTGTATACAAGAAACACATATGAACCAAAAAGAAACTCATATATTAAAAGTCAAAGGATGGAAAAGAGTATTCCATGCAACAGGAACTCAGAAAAAAGCAGAAATAGCTATTCTCTTTGCAGACAATGTGAACTTCAAACCTAAAATGATTAAAAGTGATAGAGAAGGTCACTACATACTTGTTAGTGGAAAAATTCAAGAGGAATTATAAGTTCCTCTTGAACAACAATTATAAATATATATGTACCAAATACAGTAGCACCCAACTGTATAAGACAGATACTAATTGACATGAAAAATCAAATACACAAGAATACAACTATAACAGGAGATCTTAACAACCCATTGTCACAAAGATATAGATCAACTAGACAAAAAGTCAGCAAAGAAATAACAGAACTGAATCATATCTGTGAGCTATTGGACTTAGTAGACGTTTACAGAGTGTTCAACCCAACTACATCAGAATACACATTCTTCTTAGCTGCACATGAGACATTCTCCAAAATAGACCATATATTACCACATAAAACATTCTTAAGTAAATGCGAAGGTATTGTAATCATACCATGCATAATATCTGAACATAGTTCACTGAAATTGGAAATCAATGGCAAAAGAATTTGTAAAACCTGCATAATTACATGGAAATTAAATAAGAGCCTTTTGAACAACCAGTGGGCTACATATGAAATTAAAGAAGAAATAAAGCAATACCTACAATTCAATGAAAATACAGAAACAACATACTGTAATCTTGTGGGATGCAATTAAAGTGGTCTTAAGAGGGAAATATATAACAATAAATTGTCTTATCAAAAAAACAGAACCAGCACAAATAAACTACCTAATGTTCCATCACAAGCTGCTAGAAAAAGAAGAGTAAGCTAAACCCAAAGCTCATAGAAGAGAGGAAATTGTAAAGATTAGAGCAGAAATCAAATCAATTGAAACTAAAAAAAAAATTCAAAGAATTAATGAATCAAAAAGCTGGTTTTTTGAGAGAATAAAATAAATTGCCAAAGCCCTATCTAACCTTACCAAGAGAAAGAAAGAAAAACCCAAATTCATGCAATAAGAACTGAAAAGGGAGAAATTACTACAGATCCCATGGAAATTGAAAAAATCATGAAAACCTACTTTGAAAATCTCTACTCACATAGAGTGGAAAACACAGAGGAAATGGACAGATTTCTAGAAACATATGAACTATCAAAGCTCAACCAAGAAGTTATAGCAATTTTGAACAACCCAATATCAGCTATTGAAATTGAAAATGTAATTCAAAATTACCAACAAAGATAAGCCCAAGTCTAGGTGGATTCAAAGCTGAATTCTACAAGAAGCTTAGAGAAGATTTGATGCCAATACTCCTTAAACTCTTCAATGAAATTGAGAAGAAAGCAATCCTCCCTAAATCATTCCTGGAGGCAAGAATTACTCTGATAACAAAACCAGAGAAAGATCCAACCAAAAAAGAGAATTATAGGCCAGTCTTAGTAATTAACATTGAGGCAAAGATTCTCAACAAAATACTGGCAAATAGAATGCAGCAAATCAAGAAGATTATACATCATGACCAAGTGGAGTTCATTCCAAGAATGCAGGGATGGTTTAACGTATGAAAATCAATAAGTGTAATACACCACATCAACAGATCCAAAAACAAAAACCACATGACCATCTCAATAGATGCAGAAAAATCTTTCAGCAAAGTCCAAGACATGTTCATCATAAAAACCCTTGAGAAACTCAGAATACAAGGTGTCTACCTCAACCTTATAAAGGCCATCTATGACAAACCAACAGCCAACAGACAGCTTTCACTTTAAAATCAGGAACAAGACAAGGATGGCCACTATCACTGCTCCTTTTCAATATATTTCTAGAAACACTTGCCAGGGCATTTGGAAAAGAGAGATAAATAAATGGAATAAAGATAGGAAAGGAAGAAGTTAAATTACCACTATTTGCAGATGACATGATACTCTATACAGAAGACCCAAAAGATAAAGATAATAAACAAGTTCAGCAGTGTAGCTGGATACAAAGTCAATGCTCAGAAATCAATAGCATTCCTGTACACAAACAAAAAACTCACTGAGAGAGAAATTATGGAAATATCGCCCTTTACAATAACATGTAAAAAAATGAAATACATAGGAATCAACTTAACTAAAAATGTAAAAGACCTATATGCTGAAAATTATACTACACTGAAAAAGGAGATTGAAGAGGATATTAGAAAACAGAAGCAATTCCTTGCTCTTGGATAGGAAGAACCAACATTGTGAAAATGGCCATACTCCCAAAACTGTTATACAGATTTAATGCAATCCCAATCAAAATAACATTCACATACCTCACAGATCTGGATAAAACACTCCTAAAATTCATTTGGAAACAGAAAAAATCTAGAATAGCAAAGGCAATTCTAGGCAACAAAAGCAAGGCAGGAGGCATCTCAATTCCTGACTTGAAACAGTACTATAAAGCTACAGTGATAAAATCAGCTTGGTGCTGGCAAAGACATAGACCTGAGGATCAATGGAACAGATTAGAAGATTCAAGCAAAACTACAAAGACACTTAGCCACCTGATATTTGACAAAGGGCCAAATATGTACTCTGGAAGAAGGATAGTCTCTTTAATAAATAGTGTTGAAAAAAATGGGTCTCTACATGCCGAAGACTGAAACTAGATCCAAGCCTATCACCCTGCTCAAAACTAAAGTCTAAATGGATCAAAGACCTAAATATTAAAAAAGAAACACTAAATCTACTGGAAGCCAAGGTAGTTAGAAATCTTGGAGACATAGGGGTAGGCAGAGAATTCATGAAAAAAATGCAAACTGCATGGGAAACACTTCAAAGAATCAACAAATGGGATCTCATATTATTGAAAAGTTTCTGCACTTCAAATGAAACCACCAACAAGGTGAAAAGAAAACCCACAGTGTGAGAAAGAATTTTAGCCAGCAACTCCTCAGACAATGGAGTTACATCTAGAACATATAAAGAATTGAAAATCATCAAGCTCCCCAAATTCAAAGACCCTCTCCAAAAATGGGCATCTGAGATGAACACACAGTTCTCAGAGGAAGACATACAAATGGCCAATAAATGCATGAAGAAATGTTCACCATCACTGGTCATTCGAGAAATGCAAATTAAAACAGCATTGAGACTCCACCTCACTCTGGAAAGAATACCTGCCATCAAGAAATCAACTGATAACCAATGTTGGTGAGGCTGTGGGGAAAAAGGAACACTGCTCCACTGTTGGTGGGAATGTAGACTGGTGCAACCATTATGGAAATCCATATGGAGAGTTCTCAGAAGACTAGGATTCAAACCCCCATTCATTCCAGCTATTCCACTCCTGGATATTTTCGCAGAAGAACTGAAAAGTTCGTATCACAGTGATATATGTGCACCCATGTTCATAGTGGCAAAAATTGTGATAGCTAAATCCTGGAAACAACCAAGATGCCCAGCTACCACAGAGTGGATGAAAAAGATGTGGCGTTTTTATACAATGGAATATTACTCAGCCATAAAAAGGATGATCTTGAGGCCTTCATAGGTAAATGGAGACAACTTGAGATCATCCTCATTAGTGATAAATAAGAATCATATTTATAAATATCATATTGTATCTCTAGTGTAAAAAGTAAATAAGAACTACAAGTGTAATAAAACCTGAATGTGTAATTGCTACTGTAAAAAAGAGAGGAAAAGAAAGGGCTCTAAGAGATATAACTGCATCTAAGTTTGAGTGTGTAAAATAGATGACGATATTGCTGAATCTTTGTTGGATATTTGATCAGAACTGTTTATAGTCTGACTGTTTGATTGTCTATTATGCATCCTTTAACTTTGTAACTTGAACAACTACATCCAAGATGATAATATGTAATTTATAAACTCGTGATTTCCTAGTGGTTTTTTTCTCATTTTCCCTTTTTTCTTTCTTTTTCTTTCTTTCTTTTAGAATTCTGCATTGTTTCTACCTTTCTGTTTTGCTTTTTTCCTTCTCTTTAAATAAAATTTTAAAAATGTATAATTGCTACTGTAAAAAAGAGGAAATAGGAAGAACTATGAAAGATATAGCTGCATGTATGTTTAGGTGTGTGGGATTGATGACCATATTTCTAGGTTCTTGTTGGATTGTTGAACAGATCTGTTTGCATTCTCACTGCTTGAGTGTCTACTTTGTGTACTTTAATTTTGAAACTTGAAAAACTATTTCTAAAAGAACAATATGTAATTTATCAACTAGTGATTTCTTGCTCTTGATCTTTTTTCTTCAAATTCTGTAATATTTCTATCCTTTTTCTGTTTTTTTCTCTTTAAAAAAAAATACATGGCTTTTGACCCCAAATTTGGTTATTCAGAAGACTCATTAGTGAATGCCTGTGGGTCCCTAGGGACTTTGCTTATTCATTTAGTTGCTTCACATAAATAAAGAAAATGTTGCCTGGTATACTGAAATGATTCTTGCTGTTAGAAGTCAGAGTAGCAACTCTCCAAAAATGGAACTTTTAGAATATGCTGTTTTCTTTTACTTTTTTTCTACTTTTTTTTTAGGAAGTAAAAATGATGTGATAAGGAAGTCCAACTAATTTTTAAAATGACTATTTCTGTGATGTTTCTGCATCATAGAGTTTTCACGAATTGGACAGTGGCTTCATCTCAACTGGCATTTTCAATTTGAGAATTTTATGATTTCATGTTTTTGCACAACCAATAGAAACTTAGAGTGACAGTCATAATAGTAAGTGTAATAAAGTTTAATGTTTTAATTAGATCAACCTCTTTGATAGAAATTTTATTATGCTTTGAAAGAGAAAAAACAGGAGGTGAGGATTTAGTTCAGTGACATAAGCACCTGCCTTGCAAGCAAGAGGTTGTGAGTTCAATGACCCCTGGTTCCTAAAAGAAAGAAAGAAAGAAAGAAAGAAAGAAAGAAAGAAAGAAAGAAAGACTATAACTACCTCCTAAAAGTAATACATATGAAGGGTAATTTCTATGTTTGGTAAAAATTCATTTTTATTTTAAAGAATATGGTTTTTAGATATATAGATGTCACTTTTTGAGATGTTTATGCAGAAGAATAGAATGACATTTGAATAAGAAAATTTGATATTATCCTGAAATATATTACATATATTGTCATCCATGTCCAAAAACTAAACTATATGATATATATTTCAGTTATATATATATATTATATAATATAACATTTAAATAAATATATGTGATATATCATATGTAATATGCATTATGTAGTATATGTTTATGTAAAATTCTCCCAGTCCTGCAAAACATTTAAAATTAGTGCAAGTTTTATTAAGTTATTGTGAACTCTATTTTCAACTAAAACATACATTTTGAGAGTGAAATAAGCAAAAAATATTCATAATTACAGCATTTACTAATATTCAGTGGTGATAGGACTGATTTCAAATCACTTTGAATTAGGAGTTCAAAATGAAAGAAAAATGGATTATGTACATCCAATTGGAAAACACACAATACATAAATCCATTTAGAGACATTCATATGACAAAAATATTTCTGGGTTATGTATTTTATGTGAACTATTTGAGTGAAGACACATGTAGCATGATCCCCACAAGTCTGCATTCTCTATTTAGTGTAAGTATAGTGGCCTAAATTGTATGCTAAAGGAATGTAGTGATGGAGATTAAAGAAAGCCTCATCATTGAACTTGCGGGAAACTTTTTAAAAATGCTTAAGACTTGTGTTGAAATCCAGTGAATCCAATAGAATAGTAGAAGTTACATAAGTTAAGGAGAGAAAATACTTATGAGAAGCATTTTGTAAAATATCAGTCACATGAAAAATGCTCAATAAAAGTGGTACATTCAGTTTATTACAAGGAATCTATTGTTCTGACATACTATAATTGAAACATGTGAAATGTTCAAATAGATATGTCAGTTTAAATTTGGAAAGCAAGGAAATTTTAAAATAACATATAAATTTATTGAACATCTGAATGGTATTTCTAAACATTGATACTGATGAAAATACAAAAATATGACTATGTGAAGTGTGAAGAGGGATAAAGAAGATACTTTTGATAAATATTTGTCAGTGGTATAAAACAAAAAAATTTCAAACTGAAGCCCTAATTACCTTTTAACTATTAGATGATTCATTGTTTCTAACAGTATATATGACCATCCTTCCAAGCATAATTAATGATATTTGCTTGTGTAAATATCCTTAGCCATGTCTTAATTTTCATAATTTTCACAATAGTCATTTTCTGTGTTTTTTTTTTTTTTTGTAGTTTAGGATTAGTCTATCCAAGCTAAAAATAACTTAAAATAAGGTACTTGGGGAAGTGGAGAGAAAGAATAACAAACAGAGAAGAGAAACAGAGTACATTTTAAGCTTACTTATCACAGCATTTCACAAAAATACCAATGCATACTGCACATAAGTATGTTGTGCATTAAAATAATGAGTATTGTATAACATCATGAACTGTAAGTAATGACTTACAGACAGAAAATCTAAGGAGAAAGTGCCAGAAGAGGACTTAGGGAAGGTGTGTGTGTGTGTGTGTGTGTGTGTGTGTGTGAAAGTTTTCAGGAAAGTAATCACAAATGAATAACAACTAAAAACAATGGAGTTATAAGTCTATAGCAGAGACCTAAAGGAATCCTTACAGAGAAAAGGATAATCATTTTTTTAAATGTAATAAAGTAAATCTTATATATTTATGATTAAAATAATCCATAACAAAATGTCTCTGGATGTTATTTGCAGGTCTCACAGAAATCAGTAGTCTGCAATGAGAAACAATACAGTGACAATTTTCATTTTACAGATGATCAACAACTTCAGGCTCTGGTTTTTGAATTTCTCTTTCTTACCTACACACTGAGTGCAACTGGGAATCTGACTATCATCACCCTTATCTTAGTGGATTCTCACTTTAAAACAGCCATGTACTATTTTCTAAAACATTTTGCTTTCTTGGAGATATCATTCACCACTGCATGTATTCCCAGATACTTGTATAACATAGCAACAGATGACAAGATGATTACTTACAATATCTGTGTCAGTCAAGTGTTCTTTACTGACCTCTTTACTGTAACTGATTTTTTCTTCTGGCTGCCATGTCCTATGATTGTTACATAGCCATCTGTAAGCCCTTGCATTATGCCACCATCATGAGTAGCACAGTCTGCAAAAGACTTATCTTTTGTTGTTGGGTAGCTGGTTTGTGTATTATAATTCCCCTCTCAGTTTAGGCCTAAATATGGAATTTTGTGATTCTAATATTGTTGACCACTTTATCTGTGATGCGTTTCCCCTCCTGAAAATCTCTTGTTCAAATTCTTGACTTATGGAACAGATGGTTATCACTTGTGCTGTACTGACATTTATTAAAACACTCATAAATTTAGTTCTCTTACATTTACATCATTCAGACAATTTTAGGGTTCCCATCTGTCAGGCAAAAGAAGAAAGCCTTTTCCACCTGTTCATCCTACATGATAATGATTTCCATCTCCTATGGAAGCTGTATCTTCATCTACATCAAACCTTCTGCAAAGGAAGAGGTAGTTATCAAGAAGGGTGTGACAGTCCTCACTACTTCCATTGCCCCTATGCTGAACCCTTTCATTTACACACTGAGGAACGAACAAGTAAAGCAGACCATCAAAGCCTCAATCCAAACAATCATAATATTTTGCAAGAAATAAGAAAATGTAAAGTCCAACTTATTTTGTAAGGTACAGTGCAAACATCTTAGGTAAACTTTTTCAAACACTCTTATCCTAGACTAGTGACATCATTTCTGGCAACCTCTTTAAAATCACATCCTTCCATAGGAATGTGAACAGTCTTTAAAATTTAGATTCTGGTTTTATTTTTGAATGAAAACCAAAAAAAGTCAAACACAATTAATTGAGATAAAGGCAAGTATCCAATAGGTATTTACATTTCTATGAAGAAAGAAAGGCAAAACTTTCAAATGATTTATTCATTGATTCAATTAATAAATGTACACTGTGTGATTTCTTTATGCTAGATGCTGTTTCAGGTACCAAAAGTGACAGAGGAAACTAAATCATTTACTGTCAGAGATAAAAGAAAAAAATTCAAAAATGGTAAGTGCTCATCAACTTATAATTAAGTACAGAAAATATTGTATATACACAGCCTGGAATATTATTCAGTTATAAAATAAGGTAAAATTCTACCATTTGCAAGAATATAGTTAGTACTGAGAATCATTAAGTTAAGGGAAATAATCTAGACACACAAAGTCAAGTACATCTCTTGAGTATTGAACGTAAGTGTTGATCTCAGAGATATTAAAGGTAGAGAGCAGAAGTGCCTGTGAAAATGTTCATTGGTGGATATTAAGTTATAGTTAGATAGGAGCAGAATTTCTGATGTACAATTGCATGGCAGAATGACAATGGAAAATAATGGCGTAAGATATATTTCAAAAATTAAAGGACTTTTAATTTTTGTATCATAAATAAGTGATTAATATTTGAAGACATAAATTTTTTACCCTAATTTGAAGAATGCAGAGTGTATACATGTATTCAAGAATCACATAATATACCATAAATGAGTACAACTTTTATATTTTGTTAAAAGTTTAAAAATGATAAAGTTATAAAAAGGTTACCTAGCTCTAAAATAACTATTTTTGTTATGAAAGTAAATTACCCAGTCTATATGATATACATATATCAGAAGATGATATTGCATATCACAATTATAAACAATTATTGTTTGCCAATTAAGCTTTCACAATAAATATGTATTTCAAAACAACTTTAAATATCCTTAATCTTCATTGTTTATTTTCAAGAAAAGAATTCTAAATATTTCTATGTCAAGAATTGTAAATTAAATTCATATTTATGAAAGAACAAATTTGAAGTTGAATAGAACTTGCAGTGGAGTTCAAGCTATAGAAGTTTTGGACTGTTACACTTTAATGCAGTTTTAAATATCAGATATGTTAGACACAATAAAAAAATTCACATTTCTGCTTCCTTTTGAAATGTTTACAAATGAAACTAGATATTTTTGTTGAATTTAGTTATTAGTTTTCACTCATGAGATTTTATGGTTTGCCTTGTAAAATAATATTTTAAGAAATAAACCATCAATTTTTAAATCAATATACAACTTATTCACTGCATGACAAATTGGTAAAGCACAAAAGAAGACTTGGGTCTCTTAGCTGCCTTATATGATATGAATTAATTAAAAGAAACTGGACTAGGTTGTGTTTTTAATTTGAATTTTAATGATTTCCTTCAGTCTTTTTTAAAGAACCTGATGCTTTTTCCTGTCTTTAAAAGTCATATTCCCACTTTTACTATGGTAGATTTGATTTTTTTCCCCTGAAGTTCATTACACAGAAGATTCATCAATGACTTTTGAAAATGGGCCACCAGGCACTCTTTTGTTTATTAATTAATTTTTGTTATTAGATTTTTGCAAATCTAGCAGATGAAATAAATACAATTTATAAAATTGAAAAAACTCTCTGAGAAACAGTTCAACTCTTTAGAAGCCATCTGGAAATCCTTTGAACACATCTTTCCTTTCAGTGACAGAAAATTTCTAGAAAGGCTATTTCCTACACTTATGATAAAACTACATCTACTATAAGCAAGTTTATATATTTGATTAAAGTTGGAAAACTCTTGGAAATTACACATTCTCATGCTACCATTACTGTGGAAATGAACAAATTCAATTAATAGTGAACAGAAATAACCATGTTTGTTTTTGATGTTATGTCCATTTTTATTTTATCTATGACAATAAAGTTAAACAACTGTGAAAGATTATAATTAATTGCGAGAATGTGAGTATCATATCTTCTGACATTTCCACTACATCTTCTTTTTTTATCATGTATCATATATGCCTCTAATAAAAGAATCTTTACTGATTATATGAAAATTTAAAAACAGAATTTTTAACATATTAAACATTATTGTTGAAGTTTTAATCTTGAGTAAGGTTGATGGATAAAATCATATTAAACAACAATGAATGTCTCCTAACAGGATAATTCAAGTGCTCTGAAAATTAATAATATCACATGGACACAAATTTCTGCCAATTAAAACCTAGAAATTAATCATTGAATATGTGTATCCCCAACAAAACTGGAAACTGGAGACACAGATAGAATGGAAAAACACTGTGGAGGAGATAACTCCTGGTAGAGAAAGTGTATGTAGTATTTATTCCAATATTTTGAGTTTAGAAAAACTTCAGTCCATTTAACATACTATTTTGTTTATAAAGAAATCGAGGAGAAATAGAACAGGGTGTGCAAAAACAAGTGCTTTATTTCAGACTAATGTTCAGGACATATATGATTCTATGAGGAAAATAGGAAAAAGCAATTACTTTTGGAGAGTAGGAGTTCAAGAAAATACTCAAAAAGAGTCTATCAAGGTGTACATCAAAAATAAGGAAGCACTAATAAATATCAAATACAAAAACAAGAAAATGAATGTCTAGAAATTAGATAGCAAAATAATAATACGTAAATAAAACTTTTATCTGACAAGAAGGTAAGTCATGAGAAAATACTATGAATATTGATTTTTTAAAATTTTTTAAACTTTATTTAAAGAGGGGGGAAGCAAAACAGAAAAAGGGGTAGAAACAATACAGAATTTCAAAAAAAATAAACAGTAAGATATCACTATTTGATATATTACATATTGTCTTCTTGGATATAGTTTTTCAAGTTACAAAATTAAAGCATACAAAGTGGACATTCAAACAGTGAGGCTGCAAACAGTTCTGTTCACCAATCCAACAAAGACTTAGTAACATGGTTATCAATCCTACACACTTACGTATACAGTTATCTCTTTTAGAGCACTTTCTTTTTCTCCTGTTGCTTTTTTTAAAAAAAATTTTTATTTGAAGAAAAAATTTTGAAACAAAAAGAGGGTAGAAACAATACAAAATCCCAAAAACAAAACAAAACAGAAAAAAATAGTAACCAGTAAGAAATCACTAGTTGATAATTACATACTTTCCTCTTAGATGCAGTTGTTCAAGTTACAAAAGTAAAGTCCACAAAGTGGACATCCAAACAGTGAGACTGCTGTCAGTTTTGCTCATCCATCCAACTAAAACTTTAGCAACATGGTTATTAATTCCACACACTTAAACATAGATGCAGTTATATCCTTTAGAATACTCTCTTTTCCTTTTTTCTTTAAATAACTGTAATCCATTCTTGTAAACTACTTAGAAGTTCTACACATGTATAAGTCTCTACACATATACCTAGCCTTTCTGTATTAGAGGGAGAAACAAATCAAAACAAGTCAGCAATACAAATTCCTAGAGAAACACAAAATGAAAAGAACATACAAAAACACAACACTAGGTGATCTATGGTAGTCACTATGATGTCTCTAGTTAT